>MU769051.1:24503-39485 GCA_026770625.1 Nicotiana glauca
TTGACCGGAGGTTGACTTTTTGAGATTGGAGTCGGAATCCGATTGCGGAAGTTGGAGTAGGTCCGTAATGTCAAATATGACTTGTGTGCAAAATTTGAGGTCAATCGGACGTGATTTGATAGGTTTAAACATCGGAAATAGAAATTGGAAAGTTCAAAGTTCATAAAGCTTGAATCGGGTTGTAATTCATGGTTTTAGCGTTGTTTGATGTGGGTTGAGGCCTCCAGCAACTCCGTAAGGTGTTTTGGGACTGGTTGGTATGATTGGTTGGGGTCCCGGGGGCCTAGGGTGAGTTCCGGGTGGTTTTCGGATCAAAATTTGATTTTTGAGAAGGCTGGGGGCTTCTGCTTCTGGTATTTCCGCTTCTGCGGATTTGGGACCGCAGAAGCGATGGGCAAGCCGCAGAAGCGGCTGGCGCGGAGCAGCCCAGGCATCGCAGAAGCGGCCCAAGAATCCGCTTAAGCGGTCCCCAGACCGCAGAAGTGGTCCGCGCCCCTTTAGCCCAAGCCTCAGAAGCGGCTAAAAGTCACAGAAGCGACATTCGCAGAAGCGGACAAAATGCCAAAGAAGCAGAAGCAGCTGGGCAGTGAGGATGTTTTAATTTCGGGGTTGAGTTCATTTCAACCCCATTTTTCTTCCATTGGAGTCGATGGGGAGCAGCTTAGGGATGCCATTTTCGTCTCTTGTCATGAGGTAAGTAATTTATGCTAGCTTTGAGTTAAATACAAGGTTTATACATGGATTTAGGCATGAAAATTAGTATAAAAATTGGGGTTTTGGTGGGAAATCTAGAAAATTATAAAGTTGGATTTTAGCCACGATTTGAGTATGGAATTAAGAGAAAATAATATATTTGAGTTCCTAAGGTTTTTGGTAAACTTTATCTTCGAAAAGTTTTGGATTTCGGGCACGTGGGCTAGAGGGCGTTTTGGTCAACTTTTCAATCGGGGTTAGAAATTGCTATAAATTAGTTTGTAATGAATATTGGAGCATATATTAATGGATTTGTGTAACCATTGGCTAGTCTTTGAGCGTGCTGCATCAATTGGAGTCTTCGGAAGGATGTGGAATGCCGGTTGCGAGTCTTCCGAGCGAGGTGAGTCTCCTTTCTAATCTTGTGAGGGGGAAATTACCCCATAGGTGAGTTAAATTAGTGACGAGAGTCCATACGTAGCTACTATTATGTTATTGTTCGGGTAGTCTAGGACTCAAAAGCATGTTATATTTGAGTAAATTATGAACTCATTGACGACTTGGATTGTTTAAATCACCTTTGATTAGTAAACAAATTTAAAAAGAGATTAAACATCATTTCTTGAATTGTTAAACTGAGAATTGGCTTATTTGGATAATTACTCCTCGATAAAATTCTAATTGACTATTTGACCATGTATCTTACGTGTACCCGCATCGCATGGATGATTCGCGAGCGGGGTAATAAATCATAATAAATTAATAAATGGATTTCTAAAGAGACTTAAGCTTCGTTTTCTCAAATTATTAAAGAGAATTGGCCTTTCTTGGATAATTGCTCCACGTTGAATTCTTGACTGATTGTCTGTCTGTGTGTGTTTATTTTGGACCGGGCTGAATGCCTCGGTAGATTAATAGATGCATCTATAGGCGCGCCGTCGTCCCTCAGCAAGTGCACATTTATATCTGTTGGATCGAGCCGTCGCCTCGGTATGATTTGCGCATGCTTGTATTGCTGCCTGGACTTATTTAAGTCGTTACATGCCTCACTCTGGCTCGAGATCATCTTGTTAATAATGAAAAGAAATCTTGAAAAATTTCCTATGATAGAATTACATGTTTACTTGTTTCCTCTATCTGGATAAAGATCATGTTAGAAAATAAATCCACTGTTCGATATGTATATCGAGAATAAATAACCGTTGGACCATTAGAGTGTGTCAAAGTTGACCGTCTCGTCTCTACCCCTTCGGGATTAGGCGGGACACTCATCTATTACACGTTGATTACGTACTCATACTACACTTCTATGCATTTTTGTTGCACAGGTATATATACCTCTAGCAGTTTATTGGGCGTAGCAGCATGGATGACGCTGGGACTAGGTGAGCTGCATCATTGAGGCAACCGCAGCTAGAGTAGTTCCTTCCAGTGTACTGTATTTACTTTCCGTCCACTGTATTTTAGGCGGATGTTGTATTTTATTTCTCTTATCAGTAGTCGCTTATGTACTTGTGACATCGGGTTTCTGGGATGGGTTACAACAGATTTGTACTAATTGTTATCATTTAAATTTAAATTCTAGTAGTGGACTCTTATTTATACAAATGGAAGGAAAAACCTTAGATTTTCAAAAGTATTAAAAGAGGAATTAATTGATAAGTTAGTTGGGTGGCTTGATAGAGGTGTCCGGCGCCACCACGGCCCTTAGTGGATTTTGGGTCGTGATATTATTAATACACAAAGCTAATGCACCATACCAGACAATGTATTATTAATACACAAAGCTAATGCATGTATTAGCTTATCTAATGCACCCTACCAAACGAACCCTTATAGTGTTAACCTCCATTTGCTTTATATCTATTGCATAATTAAGAATCCAGTAATCACGTGAAAGTCGTCTTTCGAATTTGATAGGAAGAAGTATCACAAATGTAATTTGGAACTGAATTGAATTGGGATTTAGTTGTCTTATTCTTTTTCTAGCTGACGTCAAATAAGTTTCTAAGTATATTTAATTGATTTTAGTCCTAATTTTTAGGAATTTCAAATAGGAAAATATTTAATAACCAAAGTTTTAGTTAATTTTAAAGTTCTGTATATTAGGAAGGTAATTAAATGACTATTGCTAAATAGTAGGAAAATAATTAAGTCTATCTATATATATTATTAAAATAACTAAACTTCCACTTTAAATAAAAACATACAGATGAAAAGTGGGAACTTAGATTGGTATTAGAAGTTTGTTCGAGATCATACAACGTTACCACTCTTTAGTTGGAACAGAAATTATGGACATTGGTAGAGTAGGAATTTACACGGTGTATCTAGAATTTAAATTGGGAAAGAATTTCATCCTAGGGTAATATTTTAAATATTATAATTATATTCACTTTTAACTCAAATATGCCAAATATCCGATTTTTTTCAGGGGGAAGAGAAGAGCTCTAGGTCAAGCCTCTTATTCTATTTATTCTATTGGGTCTACCCGTCGGGCAGGTAAGCGATAAGGGCATAAAAGTCTATCAAAGTTAGAAGAATATTTTAGTCCTTCAATATTTAACGTAAATTATTCGTGCTTTTATACTAACTAGTTTCAAGGTACGCGCTTTGCGCGTGTATTTTATATTAATGAGAACATAATTTTGAAAAATTATATAAACAACGCGTTTGATTATAAAATAAAATAAAATATAAGTTAAAGAAAACGAATATTGATCCTACTTGGCTAGTTAGACAAAGTAAAACATTATGTTTTAAAAAAGTCATCAATGCTTTTTGAGAACATTATGTTTTATTATGATTTTTGAGAACTCATGTAGGAATTTCGTACGAAATTTAAAAAATAAACTTTTGTCTCTTAAATATGAGAATGAAAAGATTGGCAATGTAGCTCCCAGAAAAATATTGCTAAGTGAAAATGAGTATAAAAATAACGTAGGGAATTGTCATTTGTTGATATGATTAATGCAAAGAAAAAGAAAAATAATTAATGATACTTCACTAAGATACATTCTATATTCTAGTATTTCATTCTTATTGCCTCAAAATTAATCTCTTACCAATTTTACTCTTAAAGTTATATTATAATCAATTCAACTCTATTTTTTATTTCTTTCACGGTAATGCTTCTCTTATGAAAATAAATCTATATATTCTAAGAGCTTTGTAAGCTTAAAAATAAATTATTTATATGATGAATTTTGAATTGAATTTTTTTCTTATTAGTTAATCAAAGACTTAACAATTTATTTTCTATCGTAGAGGAAATAATTTATTTTCTTGTTGATTCAAATTTAAAATATTAGTCCATTGAAAGTTTTATAAATTTAAATGTAATATAATTTTTATCCATTAAGAATTTTATTTATTGAAGGGTAAAAAATCTATTTGATATTTTATTTTCGGATTTTTGTATTTGCTTAACTATTAGCTTTATTGATTTTGTCAACCATTTCTCTCTCTCTTAATTAAGTAGTTCAATTATAAAATGAAAATGTATTGTGGTTTTTATATATACTTTACATGGATAACATGGAAGAAAATGTAGTTATGAAAATTTTAAAATTATATTGTTTTAAGTAATTAAACTCTTAATTCATTTTAAATTCTTATATATTAAGACTTTCTATATAATTTAAATAACTAATAACTAATAAAAGATATCCTCTCATATTTGACTTTGTAACACTAATCTCCTTTTTGATTTAAGATATTATATTTATCTCCTTTATTTTAATTTTTTATTAGCAAAATATTTAATCTATTTATCATAATAGTAAAAAGTTATGGTTTGACTAAATTATCCTTTCTGTTTTACTCCATTATTTAGTTAATTTTATAAACATTTTTATGAGCTTTATTTTTTTGTTGAAATTATTTTAACTATCAAAGCTTAAGTAAAAAGAAAATAAAGTAAGTGGATTCCGAAAGTATATGTATATGTAAAACTCTTAATTTTGATTTTCTTTTCATTAATTTTTCACTTAAATTAAGTTTTGTAAAATCAATGACAAAAAGAAATAACAATAATAAGCGAGAAGAAAGAGAAGAAAACAAAAAATGATAAGTAAAAAAGTGCAATCCCGAAGGAGTTAAAACAGGCAAACCTGTTTGTTTCTTTTCTCCTTTCCTTTATTTCTATTCTGAAAATTAATATAGAAAATTTTAACATGGAAGGTTATAATTATGTTAACTTGTCAAAATAAGGAAAGAGTTTGTATAAAGTAAAGTTTATTTTGGGACTTTCTACGTATATAAAATAAGGAAAACATTTAATATTTAAAATTTTAGTTGATTTAGAACTCTTAAAAATTAGAGAAAAACTTAAATTTATATTTTTATCTAGTGTAAAATCTATATTTAAAGGGCAAAAAAGGCCAATAATATTAAGCTAAGACCTTTTGTGCTTTTAAAATAATATAAATATACATATAGATAGATAAATAGATTATTAAACCATTTGACCAAATGACAAGGGATTTTATTGTTTGACTAAAATCACTTCCGTGAGCAAGTAAACCAACTAAAAAGCCATTTAAATAGGTAAAGAAAGACAGTAATCGAGGTGACTAGCATGTTTTTAGAAATTTTGCTCGGGTATTTTTGAGGGAGAAATTCAAAAATAGCCACTTTTATAAGTTGTCGTTTAAAAATAGTCCAGTTTTAAAAGTAATCAAAATTTCGTCACTTTTCATGTAAAGATAAATCTGAACAAAAATACTGTTCAAATTCGAAAAAAATATTCCAGCATAATATACAGGAGTTCCAGTATATTATACTGAAACTCCAATTTAATATACTGGAGTTCCAGTATAATATACCGGTCCAGCATAATATACTGGAGTTTGGAACACCGGTGCTCCAATCTCCAGTATATTATACTGGAGCTAGCAAAGTATACTGGTCCAGCATAATATGCTGGAAGTTCTTACACAAGTGCATCAAACTCCAGTATATTATGCTGGACCGGTCTATATTGCAGTAAAATAGAGGCTATTTTTCATTGAATTAGTAAATAGTAGCTATTTTTGAATGAGCAATGCGAAAACTGGCTAGACCGTGCTATTTTTATAATTTTTTTATGACTTTGGATTAAAACAATTTTAAGAGAATAAAGAAAAAGACACTAATATATTTTTTCTTTGTATTAAAATTCTTATTCTAACAAGAAAATATTTCATAAGGGGGCTATCGTTCCTATCCAAAAGGTCGAGAGGACATCATTTCCCAACATTTTTTTGTTAAGGGAATCAATGAAATCCACTCTTTTCATTGATTACTAGAAAAAGATTCTGACTCTGCTATTTAAGATAAAATGCTACCATAATTAGTAAATAGGGAAAAAGGTTATTATTATCCTTGTTATAAACAGAATTTTATTTATGGTGAATGTCTATATTTAGAGAGATTATATGGTTTATTATTTGGTGGCTAAGTCACCCCCCTATAAATAGAGGGTTCTATTCCATTGTAATTCATCCCAAAATCAATAACAATTCTCTCTCCCTACTTTTCTCTGCAATATTATTATTCTTCTTTTATTGTTTTATAACACGTTATCAGCACGAGACTCTAACCAATTGAGTAGAAGTTTTGGGATTGAGCATAATGATTGTTAATTATTCCATGAACTTCCTTCGTGATTAAATTCTGGATTTAAGGTAAATATTTTACTTTTTTTTTTCTCTTTTAAATTCTTGAAATTCTATAGTTTGATTTTATAAACAAGCAAAGACAACAAAGTTTGATTATAACTCTAATGGAGTTTGTAAGAAATTACAACCACCTGCAGTGGTAAAATTTCTATGCCTTGCCATGATCAAATTCATGTATAATTGTGGGCAAACTATTAAAAATCCGTCACATTGAATTTGTTCCATTCTCATTCCTTTAAGAGAATGCGATAGCAGTATGTGATAAGTCTGAAAGAAGATAAAATTATTACCGTGAAGGTATCAATGGATATGGACGTGGAAATAGATGAAATTATAATCGTCATCATTTGTGGTAACGAGAACAATAAGGATTCTCAAAATAATCTTTCACTATGTGAAAGATATTTGTCATCGATTTGACATGAGATTTTGTAAAGCACATATAGATGATTATTGTCCATTCATGATGTGAATGTGACAACATCTGTAACGATCCGACCGGTCGTTTTGAGCCCTAGCGCTTCGTTCAGCAGTCGGAGGCCATGAACAACTTCATTTCAGGTATTGTGACTTGTTCGCATGGTCGGAATTGGAGTTCAGAAAGATCAGAGTTAAATTTAAATGAAAATTCTCATTTCAGAAGCTTAAAGTTGAAAGAATGAACTAGGATTGGATTTTTGAGTAAACGACCTCGGAATCGGGATCTGAAGGTTCCAACAGGTTCGTATGATAATATCAGACTTGGGCGTAGGACCGGTTCAGATTTTGGATAACCCGGGTGTGTTTTGGCGCCTATTGTGGAAGTTAGCATTTTGGAAGAAATTTCTTAAGTTTGGCTTGAAGTGCATTTCAGCGTTATCGATGTTCGTTTGGAATTCCGAGACTGGGAGTCGCTCTGTACGGTGATTCTGGAGTTGGGAACGCAATCGGTAGTGAATTCGGAGGTCCGTGGGTTATTTTGAAGCCATTTGGCTAAAGATAGAAATTTGAAGGTTTTTGAGAAGTTTGACCGGAAGTGGACTTTGTGATATCAGGGTTGGAATCTGATTCCGAAAGTTGGAGTAGGTCCATAATGTCGAATATAACTTGTGTGCAAAATTTGAGGTCAGTCGGACGTGATTTCATAGGTTTAAGCATCGGAAGTAGAAGTTGGAAGTTCTAAAGTTCATAAAGCTTGGATTGGAGGCTGATTCTTGATTTTAGCGTTGTTTGATGTCATTTGAGGCCTCGAGCAAGTCCGTAATGTGTTTTGGGTCAGGTTGGTGAGATTGGTCGGGGTCCCGGGGGCCTCGGGTGTGTTTCGGGTTGTATCGCGCTCCTGTTTGATGCTTTAACGCCGTTTATTAGGACATAAAAGGGGTACCATATTAAGCAAATGATCTCCAAATTAAGTTTTTATTGAACTATTAGATCCGTATCGTAATTTCGGAGCCATAGCAAAAAAATCGTCGAATTTGGAGATCGTATGAGGGAGTTATGCTCATTTCCGTGTCGAGAAGGTGCTGGTTGCTGTCATAACCGCAGAAGCGGAAATGTTCCGAAGAAGCGGGACCGCGAAAGCGGGAATTTGTCCGCAGAAGTGGAAATTTTTTGCAGAAGCGGGATTGCGAAAAAGAAAAATTTTCCGCGGAAGCAGAAATTGTTGGAGACAGAGAGATTTCTTTTAAAATTGAAGTTTGGCTGATTTTCACTTTATTTCTTCCATGGGAGCCGATGTTGGAGCAACTTTGGAGTGCCATTTTCATCACCATGCATGAGCTAAGTGATTTCTACTAGTTTTGAGTATATACAATGTTTATATATGGATTTAAACATGGAAAATTGTAGAAACTTGGGGTTTGAGGGAAAACCTAGAAAATTAGTATTCTTGGAATTTGACCACGATTTTGGGTATGGAATTTAGAGAAAATTATATATTTGAGTTAGCGAGGCTATGGGTAATATTTATCTTCGAAAAATTTTAGATTCCGGGCACGTGGGCCCGAGGGCATTTTCGTCAACTTTTCGTTCGGGGTTAGGAATTATTACAAATTAGGTTGTAAAGTTTAATTGAGCTTATATTAATGGATTTGTATGACCATTGGCTAGTTTTGGAGCACTTTGCGTTGGTTAGAGCCTTCGAAAGAATGTAGAATGCCGGTTGTAGATCTTCGGAGCAAGGTGAGTCTCCTTTCTAATCTTGTGAGGGGGAATTTACCCCATAGGTGAGTTATATTGGTTATGTGCTCCTATTTGCGGGGGCTACATACGTACGAGGTGACGAGAGTCCGTGCGTAGCTACTATTATGCTATTGTCCGGGTAGTCTAAGACCCAAAAGCATGTTACACTTGTATTATTTGTGGCCCCATTGATGGCTTGAATTGCCTAAATCACATTAAATTAGTAAATGAATTTCAAAGGGATTAAGCATCATTTCTTAAAATTGTTAAAGGAGAATTGTTTTATTTGAATAAATATTCCCCAATAAGCTCTTATTTGACTGATTGAGCATGTATTCATATGTGTACCTGTGTCGCATGCATTTTTCGCGATCAAGGTATGTGTTTATTTATGTAACGGGCCGAACGCCTCGGCAAATTAAATAGATGCATCTATGGTACAGGCCGCTCAACCCTCGGCAGTGTACAATTTACATTTCTGTTAGAGCGGTCCGTCGACCTCGGCATGATTTGTGCATGTTTATGCTGTTGTCCTGAACTTATTTAAGTTGTCACTGCCTCACCCTGGCTCGAGATTTATTTGTTAATAATAAAGAGGACCTATAGAAAATTCCTATGAAAGAATTATGTGTTTACTTGTTTCCTCTATTTGGATTAAAATTATGTTTATAGAATAAATCCACTGTTTGATATATTTATTAAGAATGAATAATTATTGGGCCACTAGAAGAGTGTCAAATTTGACCATCTCGTCTCTACCCCTTCGGGATTAGGTGGGATACTCATTGGGTACACGTTGTTTTTGTACTCATACTACACTTGTTGTGCTTTTTGTTGCACAGGTATATGTGACTCCAGTGGTTTACTAGGCATAGCAGCACGGATGATTCTGGGACTAGGTGAGCTGCATCATTCGAGACGGCCGCAGTTAAGTAGTCCCTTCCTTTGTACTGTATTTACTTTTCGTCCACTGTATCCCGGGCGGATGTTGTATTTTATTTCTCTTATCAGTAGAAGCTCATGCACTTGTGATACCGGGTTCTGGGATGGTTTGGAGTATTGTATTAATTGCTTAACCTTTAAATTTGATTTGAAAATATATTCTTTAAAGTTTGTAAATAATGAAAGAAAAATCCTGTATTTCCAAAGTGTTAAAACGAGACTAACTTAAAGTATTTGAGTTGGCTGGCCTGACAACGGTGTCCGGCGCCACCACGACCCTTATTTGATTTTGGGTCATGACAACATCTGATTTATGATATATGTAACGACCCGACCGGTCGTTTTGAGCTTTTGTGTAACAACCCGACCGGTCGTTTTGAGACCTAGCGCGTCGTTCAGCAGTCTAAGGCCATGAGCAGTTTTATTTCAGGAATTGTGACCTGTTCGCATGGTCAGAATTTAAATTCAGGAAGATCGGATTTAAATTTAGATGAAAATTCTCATTTGAGAAGCTTAAAGTTGAAAGAATGAACTAGGATTGGAATTTTGAGTAAACGACCTCGGAATCAGGATCTGAAGGTTCCAGCAGGTTCGTATGATGATTTCGGACTTGGGCGTATGCTCGGATTGGGTTTTGGATAGCCGGGAGCGTTTTGGCGCCTATTGCGGAAGTTAGCATTTTAGAAGGAATTTTTTAAGTTTGGCTTGAAGTGCATTTCAGTGTTATCGATGTCTATTTGGGATTCCGAGTCTGTGAATAGCTCCGTATGGTGATTCTGGAGTTGGGAGCGCGATCGGAAGTGAATTCGGAGGTTCGTAGGTCATTTTGAAGCCATTTGGCTAAAGATAGAAATTTGAAGGTTTTTGAGAAGTTTGACCGGAGGTTGACTTTTTGATATCGGGGTCAGACTCTGATTCCGAAAGTTGGAGTAGGTTCGTAATGTCAAATATGACTTGTGTGCAAAATTTGAGGTCAATCGAATGTGATTTGATAGGCTTAAGCCTCGGAAATAGAAGTTGGAAAGTTCAAAGTTCATAAAGCTTGGATTGGAGGTCGATTGATGATTTTAACGTTGTTTGATGTGATTTGAGATCTCGAGCAAGTCCGTAATGTATTTTGGGATTGGTTGGTATGATTGGTTGGGGTCCCGGGGGCCTCGGATGGATTCCGGGTGGTTAATGGTTCGAAAATGGATTTTTAGAAATAGCTGTGTTGCTGGTTGCTGGTATTTCCGCTTCTGCGGAGATGGGACCGCAGAAGCGGCCCCGCAAAAGTGGTTAGGAGGGAGGCAGCCCAGGACCGCAGAAGCGGCCCTCTATCCGCAAAAGCGGAACCGCAAAAGCGGAACCGCAAAAGCGGTTAAGCTATCGCAGAAGCGAAAAAGGGCTGGAGCCCAGGGACCGCAGAAGCGAATTATTTTCCACAGAAGCGGGATCGCGGAAGAGGGATTTTTCCGCAGAAGCGGAAATGTCTGGAGGCAGATGCATTGTTTTAAAAGTCGGATTTTGGCTATTTCTCTCTCATTTCTCATGGCCTTGGCGATTTTGGGAGGATTCAAGAGAGGTTCTCCATCAACAATGTTAAGGTAAGTCATTTCTACCTATTATGAGTTAAATATATTAATTATGTATGGATTTCAGTATGAAAATAGGTAGAAAATTGAGGGTTAGAGGAAGACCTAGAAAATTAGTGTTCTTGGATTTTGACCATGATTTTGAGTATGGAATTAAGAGAAAATTATATATTTAAGTTCGTAAGGTCATGAGTAACCTTTATCTTCGAAAAATTTCGGATTTCGGGCACGTGGGCCCGAGGGCATTTTGGTCATTTCACTAAACGGAACTGGGAATTTGTATAATTTGAATTGTTAACAAGTATTTGAGCATGTTCTCATTAGTCTGTCGTTAATTGGCTAGTTTGGGTGCATGGTGGGTCGGTTCAAGCCTTCGGATGAATATAGAATGCCGGTTGCGGATCTTCGGAGCGAGGTGAGTCTCCTTTCTAATCTTGTGAGGGCGAATTTACCCCATAGGTGAAGTGAATGATTATGTGCTCCTATTTGTGTGGGCTACGGCATAATTACTATTATGCTATTGTCCGGGTAGTTAGGACCCATCAGCATGTTATACTTGAATTACTTATGAACCCATCGATGACTCGAATTGTTCAAATCACCTTTGATTAGTAAACGAATTTAAAAGAGATTAAACATCATTTCCTGAATTGTTAAATAGAGAATTGGCTTATTTGGATAATTACTTCCCGATAAAATTCTAATTGGCTATCTGAGCATGTATCTTACGTGTACCCGCGTCGAATGGATGATTTGCGAGCGGGGTAATAGATCGCATTAAACTAATAAATGAATTTCTAAAAAGACTTAAGCTTCGTTTTCTCAAGTTATTAAAGAGAATTGGCCTTTCTTGGATGATTGCTCTATATTGAATTCTTGACTGATTGTCTGTCTGTGTGTGTTTATTTTGGACCGGGCCGAACGCCTCGGCAGATTAATAGATGCATCTATAGGCGCGTCGTCGACCATCGGCAAGTACACATTTATTTCTGTTGGATCGGGCCGTCGCCTCGGTATGATTTGTGCATGCTTGTATTGCTGCCTAGACTCATTTAAGTCATTACATGCCTCACTCTGGCTCGAGATCATCTTGTTAATAATGAAAAGAAATCTTGGAAAAGTTCCTATGAAAGAGTTACGTGTTTACTTGTTTCCTCTATCTGGATAAAAATCATGTTAGAAAATAAATCCACTGTTTGATATGTATATTGAGAATAAATAACCGTTGGACTATTAGAGAGTGTCAAGCTGACCATCTCGTCTGTACTCCTTCAGGATTAGGCGGGACACTCACTAAGTACACGTTGATTACGTACTCATAGTACACTTCTGTGCATTTTTGTTGCACAGGTATATACACCTCTAGCAGCCTGCTGAGTGTAGCAGCATGGATGACTCTGGGACTAGGTGAGATACATTGTTCGAGATGACCCGCAGCTAGGGTAGTCTCTTCCAATGTACTGTATTTACTTTCCGTCCACTGTATTCCGGGAGGATGTTGTATTTTATTTCTCTTATCAGTTGATGTCATGCACTTGTGACACCGGGTTTCTGGATGGTTTACAACGGATTTGTACTAATTGTTATTATTTAAATTTGAATTCTAGTAGTGAACTTTTATTTATAAAAATGGAAGGAAAAACCTTATATTTTCAAAAGTATTAAAAGAGGAATTAATTGGTAAGTTAGTTGGCTGGCCTGACAGAGGTGTCCGGCGCCACCATGACCCTTAGTGGATTTTGGGTCGTGACTACATGGTATCAGAGCACTGGGTTCCTGTCGTTCTCACGAGTCATGAGCAAGTCTAGTAGAGTCTCGCGGATCAGTACGGAAACATCTATACTTATCCTCGGGAGCCTACAGGGCTGTTAGGAGTACTTCCCTTCTTTATTTCCTTTTCATGCAGTTCGATTCCTTTGAGGGTTATGCCTTTGATTTCTTCCTATTCAATCTTATTCGACCGCTTATTATAAATCAAAAATCGAAGAATTGAAATGGCACTACCAATATGGTGCGGGATGATTTTTTCCAGTATAGTTGATTGGACTATGGTAGCCGCATTATGGAGGGATATTCTATTTTTTTTAGGTCAGTAACAGAACTTCTAAGAGCCTTGAGACTAGGCACAAGTTGCCATGATGCTTATGAACAGTTTTTCTGCAGTGTTGTTGTGATGGTAGGGTGTTTGCCCATGTGTTGGGGCAGTGAATGAATTAAAGGGGGGTTTACTCACTGTGTAATTAAGGGATTCAGTATTTTATTCCCGCCAGGGGAATTTAATCGAGCTAAGGATGGTCAGGTGTGGGCTGGTGGAAGTAATAGGCTTGGTATTTGCAAGTGTAGTTGAGCTTTCTTTTATGAGAGGGTGTCGTGGTCCTGATTGAACGTACTAAGTTGTTGGTGTTATAATCTGCTACAATTCGCCTTTATGGCAGGATATTGTGAAATAATATTGGAGGTACAACTGTCATATATCGCATGATGTGGTTGTTTAAGATCGAATTAGAATTTCTAATGTTGACGGCTTGATAAAGATGACCTTTGGAAAGGTTTAAAGTTAGCAGCAATGGTGGATTCAAGTGCCACGAAGATAGATTTCATTTAAGGCAAAAATTGAGCAGTAAAGTATGAGGAAGGACATGTGGGAAGTGTCAGGTGGTGTTTAAAATTTCTAGAATGAGAAGTATGAGAAGCAAGGTCGAGTGACCGATTAAGGATATGAGTTCCGCCAAAGTGGGAGAGTGGCGAGGGTTGCATATGGGCTTGGTAGTAGGATGACTACGTGCCTTAAAGCGAGTTTGGATCGAATTGGGGGATTTTAATAATTTTGTGATTGAAGCCCGCGGGTATGATGTGAAGTATGGGCTATTATGCGGCAGAAGATTGATATGGCGGAAAGGAGCTGCTTGAAATGGAGAAGGGTGCAGCATGACCCTGAATTTGGAAGGATGTTACCGCACATTTAATTGATGTTCGCAAGGGGAAAATGGACTTGTGCAACTGGAAGGTGAGCTCGGACTCAGGATGGGCTATTGGTGTCGTAGTGAATGTGCCCCGTGCAGCGACATGGGAAAATATCGGGAGGTGATTCCCCTAGGTGGGTTATTCCCCGTGAGCAGGTTAGTGGTCGCGTGGTTGGCGAAGCTTCTGAAAAGAATTATATTGGTTGTTCAACAAAGGGATCGGTCGTGCGAATGTGGTGGATGATTTAGAATATGAAAGATTGGGATTTACAGGGAGATTTCGAGAAATTTTGATAACTTATGGCGCGAGGTTATGTCAATAAGAGGTAAAAAGGTCGGGCGAACTCAAGAATAGTGAAATGATGGCTTCAAGCTAAGTGGGAGAGTCACACCGCTTATGATTGGGCTGTATGATTAACTACTTGCATGATTTCTAGTTATTAGCATATTGATGGATTAATTCAGCTACGAGAAAAAACCATAAGTAGTAAATTGAGCGGAGGAATTATTAAGGATGTGCTATGGTTAGCCGTATGGGCTCATGTTCGAACTTGGGAAAAGGTTCAAGATTTATGCCTGGTTTAGAAGCGTGTTAAAATGGGGAGTGACTCTGCCAGGTGCTTCATTGAGAGGGTATTAATGTGCTAGAAGATTCAGGGAGCTGATTATGTTCGGGAACAAGTCAAAGCGGGTGGCTCTCAGCAACAGCCCTAGTGGAACTCAAAAGATAAAGTGTTGTACCTAATGATTTCAAGCCTATAAGTACAACTAAGAATCAAGCTTGCAGCAGCTTATGAGAAGGTGCCCAAAATGTTTCGGGATGTTTGGCTTGTAGTGTAGAATTTGGGTGTTATAAAATAATTCGTAGGAATTGAGACAGCCTGGTCTCGTGATTCAAGGACACTCGGGGTGAGTGTAGATGGAGTATGTTATGTGTTGAATGGAGTTAGTCTTATTTTTAAGGCAAGCAAGGAGGAATTGGAAGAAGGT
>MU769051.1:40553-54991 GCA_026770625.1 Nicotiana glauca
CGGGGTGAGTGTAGATGGAGTATGTTATGTGTTGAATGGAGTTAGTCTTATTTTTAAGGCAAGCAAGGAGGAATTGAAAGAAGGTAAATTGATTAGCCATAGTTGAACTGGCATATTGGGGCCAGTGATCAGTTCGGTCCGCAAGATCAAGTTATGTGTATAATTTGTGGGGGGTATGTGTGAGGCTTGTCGACCGCCGTAATTGATGATTTATCAGGGGCATTCCTCTATTATGGCTTGTTAAGTGAAAGAGGATTCCGAAAGAGCTATGGTGGCTTGGACCACTACTTGCCAATTCGCATATTCTACAGTTATGGGAAATTGCCTGTGTATTGCTATGATTCTCCTGAGGTGAGATAAGTGCAAGGTTCTTATATGATGAAATGTGAAAATATTGATGATTTCGGAGTTATGATGAAAATCGTGTTCTATCGTATATTGGAACGTTGGGTGCGGTGAGAGGTATGGAAACGTGAAGTGAGGATCAAGGTTGCAGTTCGGTGTTGTCAAGGATGTCATGGGCTCAGATGAGCAAGGAAGGGGTTGAATGATTAGAATAAATTGGTATTTCCTTGAACGTCACCTAAGATCGATGTGTTGGGGAAGAGGTTTTGCATCCTGGTTAAGAATTCTGGATCGCTTTTCAGCGTTAGTGCATTCGATGGTTTAGATGTGCAGACCCGTTATTTATTTCGGAAAATTGTGGGAGCGTGTCCACGGGAATATTGTATAAGTGTGGCATGTAGTCACTTGATTTGGCTAAAGATTTAAACCAAGTATGAGGATTGCGGTGATATCATTAAATTGAGAATTTATGTCTGGAGGGCACTTTTGTATATCGGGTTATGAACTGAGGAGGTTGCTCCGGTTATTATGGTTATTCTTACGTTATGTGAGGCAAAAGGGGGTTACTATGGACCTTTCAAAGGTCAGTGGCCAAATTGGTGCAATCAGAAACTGGCTTGAGATCGGTGGTGTGAGCACATGATTTTTGCCCTATATAAATTATTCCCAAAAATTCAAACAAAATGATTTCTTACTTTATTTAGCAATTTTGTGGATTTTGTGTTAATTGTTTGCATTTTATTTGTGCATTTAATTCATTTGGAAAATATTTAAAAAAAAATACACGTGACATTTGCATTTAGGATTTAATTTCATATTTTAGGATTAATTAGGGGTTAATTTATTTTAGAACAAAATACGAGGAAAATAACAAAAATAGTTCACTTTTGCATTTTAATTGTTTAATTGTGAATTCGTCACGAAATATATTTTAAATAATTTTAGGATTTAATTAGTTTAACTTTGAAATATATTAGGACTTTATTTTTATTTTTGCATTTTAATAAAATCAAAAAAAATATATAAAAAAAATACAAAATGAAAACACAAAAAGAAATTAAAAAAAAGCAATTGAAAAAAGAAAAGAAGAAGAACCACCTCTGCCTTGGGCTGTCTAATTAAATCCAGCCTTAGCCCAAAACGTTCAAACCACCCCAGGCCTAGTTCAGCCCGACCCAGTCCGGTCCAAGAGACGCCCAAACGGCGTCGTTCTGAGTTATTAAAACTCAATTGAATCCCAGCCATCCATCTCCATAATCCAACGGCCATGATTTTATTTCTTTGAATTAATAAAATTGTCCGAAAATGTTCATTAACCCTATGACATGAATCGTCTTCATCGTACCCCCTCTGCTCCACTATTCCTCTGCCGGCGCCGCCGGCCGGAAATCGTCTCTGCCGGCGGCGGAGCTCCAAACGACCCCAAAATTTCACCACAAAATCCCTTTCCTCTCCTCTTTCCAACTCCCAACTTAGTTTTTCTAGAATCCCACCCCAGGCCATCGAATCTTGAATCGAAATATTCTGGCCAAGACACAAAGTTGTCCAAATCCGACCAAATTTACACCACTGAATCTCCTCAACTCCCTCAACCTAAATCTACAACCATTTTCCTCAAATATCAGTTGAATGTCTCAGCTACCAATAGTCAGTGAAAAGGCCATCCCATGGAACTACGGCCGAGTTACCGTGACGTACAAAGGGAAGGAAGTTAAAGAAGAAGTTTGTGAAACCCGTGGGCTTACTCGTTCAGGGAGATGCTTTGTCCCTGAGGAACTGAGAAAAGCTAAAGCAGCCAAAGATAATCTAGCACCAGTAAAAAGGGCCGTAACTGAAGAAGAAGCAGAAGAGTTCTTGAAGAAGATGAAAGCGCAAGATTATTCCATTATAGAACAGTTGAGAAAGACCCCGGCACAAATTTCATTGCTTTCTTTATTGATCCATTCGGATGAGCACCGCCGAGCGTTGATGAAGAATCTAAATAAAGCCCATGTTCCTGATAAGATCTCAGTGAATCATCTGGAGAAAATAGCAAATAAGATTTTCGAGGTCAACAGAGTTACATTTTCTGATGATGAGCTGCCTTTGGAGGGAACTGAGCATAATAGAGCACTCTACCTCACGGTGAAATGTGAAGACTCAGTAGTCACCCGGGTTCTAATTGATAACGGGTCTAGTGAAAACATTTGCCCTCTCTCCACCCTGGAAAAGTTAAATGTGGATAGTGAGAGGATCCACAAGAATAGTATTTGCGTGCGGGGATTTGACGGAGGAGGAAAAGACACAGTCAGGGATATTATGTTGGAACTGACGACAGGACCAGTTTAATTTACTATGGAGTTCAAGGTGCTCGATGTGGATGTTTCTTACAATCTCTTGGTAGGCCGACCTTGGATTCATGCAGCAAAAGCAGTGCCGTCTACCTTGCATCAGATGGTCAAATTTGAGTGGGACCGGCAGGAAATTGTTGTGTGTGGTGAAGATAGTTCGTGTAATACCATTATGTCTTTCGACGAAGCAGAGGATGATAAAGGTCCACGGGTTTACCAAGTCTTGGATGCAGTATCGGTTGCAAAGATCCTGGAAGGAGAATGGATTCCTATGTCCAGAGTAGCTGTTGCATCTGTTATGGTGGCTTCAGAAATGATACAGAATGGATTCTTACCTGGAAAAGGCTTGGGTGTTTCTTTGCAAGGCATCGTACAGCCGGTATCTCTTCCTGGAAACCTGGATACTTTTGGTTTAGGCTTCAATCCCACTGCTGTTGACATAAGGCAAGCTAAGAAGATGAAAAAGAGAGCATGGACCCTTCCAAAACCCATCCCCCGCCTTTTCCGTTCCTTTGTCCGTCCTGGTACTAAGAGGCGCCCAGCAACGGCAATGCTAATTCTGCGGCGGTGAAACATGACAAGGAGCTGATGGAGAGGTTTGAAAAGCTGTTTGACGAGGTGAATGTGCTGGAGGCAAGATAAGGTCCAAGTAAGGCAAATGTGCAGTTCGTGGGGCCCCGCGCAAAGCTTAATAATTTGGAAGCTACTCCTCTTCCTACCCGAAGGGATTCTTGGTAGTTAGTTTTGATTTTCCTTTCAGTTTAATCTGGTTTATTTCCAAGGTTGTAATTCAGATGCTATGTTCTGTCCGTTTGGACGAGTTAAATCTTGTTATCTTACAATTTCAATGAAATGCAATTTCCTTCCTTTTTCATTCTTGATAGTCTTTATTTTGTCTTTCTTTCTTTCTTGTACAACCCCTTTTATGCTGGTTTCACTGATGTGTCATGCATGAGGAGTCTTCGGCCTAGTCTTGATTTCCAATCTAACTCCGAACTAATAATACAAGAAATTGAGTGTGATGACGAGGTAGAATATGATGATGAGGAAGCCTTTGAAGAAATTAGTAAAGAATTAAGCCAACTTGAAGAAAAACCCAAACCTAATCTGAATGACACAGAGGCAATCAATTTAGGGGATCAGGAGAATGTACGGGAAACAAAAATAAGTGTTCATTTGGAACCTCCGCTCAGAGAAGAGATAATCAAAGCATTGTTTGAGTACAAATATGTTTTTGCGTGGTCATATGACGATATGCAGGATTTAAGCACCGACTTAGTGGTCCACAAATTGCCCACCGACCCAGCATGCCCTCCTGTCAAGCAGAAGCTGAGGAAATTTAAAACAGATATCAGTGTGAAAATTTAATAGAAGGTCACCAAGCAGTTTAATGAGAAGGTGATCCGGGTCACCCGGTATCCCACCTGGTTAGCTAATGTTGTGCATGTGCCGAGAAAGGATGTAAAGACCAGAGTGTGCATTGATTACCGTGATCTCAATAAGGCGAGTCTAAAAGACAAATTTTCACTACCAAACGTCCATATATTGATTGGCAATTGTGCCAAACATGAGATTGGTTCCTTCGTGGATTGTTATATGGGCTATCACCAGATTTTGATGGATGAGGGGGATGCGGAAAAGACGACATTCATCACGCCTTGGGGAACGTATTGTTATCGGGTCATGCCATTTGGGTTGAAGAATGCAGGGGCAACATACATGAGGGCGATGACCACCATGTTTCCATGACATGATACATCGGGAAATTGAAGTCTATGTAGACGACATGATCATAAAGTCGAGGAAGCAATGTGACCATGTCAAGGACTTGAGGAAGTTTTTCCAGAGGCTCCGCAGGTATAACCTCAAACTTAATCCAGCGAAGTGTGCATTTGGAGTTCCATCTGGGAAGTTGTTGGGGTTCGTGGTAAGTCGACGCGGTATTGAGCTAGACCAGTCCAAGATCAAAGCCATTCAGGAGCTACCGCCACCAAGGAGCAAGAAAGAGGTGATGAGTTTTCTTGGCAGGTTGAATTATATCAGCAGGTTCATTGCCCAGCTCACAACAACTTGCGAGCCCATATTTAAGCTGCTAAAGAAAGATGTTGCGGTCAGATGGACGGATGAATGCCAAGCAGTATTTGACAAGATTAAGGAATATTTGGCTAGTCCACCTGTGTTGGTCCCGCCGGAGCCGGGAAGACCCTTGATCCTTTATCTGACAGTTTTGGATAACTCTTTTGGTTGTGTACTGGGGCAGCATGACACCATAGGAAAGAAAGAGCAAGCGATTTACTACCTCAGCAAGAAGTTCACATCGTGTGAGGTGAAGTACACTCAGCTTGAGAGGGGCAGCATGACATCACAGGAAAGAAAGAGCAAGCGATTTACTACCTCAGCAAGAAGTTCACATCGTGTGAGGTGAAGTACACTCAGCTTGAGAGGGGCAGCATGACATCACAGGAAAGAAAGAGCAAGCGATTTACTACCTCAGCAAGAAGTTCACATCGTGTGAGGTGAAGTACACTCAGCTTGAGAGGGGCAGCATGACATCACAGGAAAGAAAGAGCAAGCGATTTACTACCTCAGCAAGAAGTTCACATCGTGTGAGGTGAAGTACACTCAGCTTGAGAGGACGTGTTGTGCCTTAACCTGGGTAGCGCAGAAGTTGAAACATTACTTGTCATCATATACCACCTATCTCATCTCTCGATTGGACCCGTTGAAGTACATTTTTTAGAAGCCCATGCCCATAGGGAGGCTCGCAAAGTGGCAAATCTTGTTCACGGAATTTGATATTGTCTACGTGACCCGGACCACAATGAAGGCACAAGTGGTGGCTGATCATCTAGCCGAGAACCCAGTTGATGATGAATATGAACCTTTGAAGACATATTTCCCTGATGAGGAGACAATGCATGTTGAGGAATTAGAACAGGTTGAGAAGCCAGGATGGAAACTGTTCTTTGATGGGGCTGCCAATACCAAAGGCGTCGTGATAGGAGCGGTACTTATTTCTGAGACAGGGCAACACTACCCTGTTACGGCTCAACTTTGTTTCTATTGCACCAATAACATGGCTAAATACGAGGCATGTATCTTGGGTTTGAGGTTGGCTATAGACATGGGTGTCCAGGAAATCTTGGTCATGGGTGACTAGGATCTTCTTATGCACCAGATTCAGGGAGAATGGGAGACACGAGACTTAAAGCTCATATCGTACCGGCAGTGTTTGCATGAACTCTATCAATAGTTTATGTCAACACACTTCAGGCATATTCCAAGGATTCATAATGAAGTTGTCGACTCTTTGGCCACTTTTGCATCAATGTTGCATCATCCAGATAAGGCTTATGTGGACCCGTTGCAGATTCAGGTCCAAGATCATCATGTCTATTGTAACATGGTGGAAGAAGAACTTGATGGTGAGCCGTGGTTCCATGATATCAAAGAATACCTCAGGTTGGGAGTATATCCAGCACAGGCCACAGGGAATCAAAAGAGAGCAATTCGACGCTTGGCAAGCAGATTTTTCTTCGGTGGAGAAAAGTTGTACAAATGAACTCCGGATCTTAGTTTATTGAGATGCATGGATGCTAAACAGGCCACAGTTATCATGACCGAGGTGAATGCAGGCGTTTGTGGACCTCATATGAGTGGATATGTATTAGCAAAGAAGATTCTCGAGCAGGTTATAATTGGCTTACTATGGAATGAGATTGCATCAGTTTCGTGCGCAAGTGTCATAAATGTCAGGTACATGGAGATTTGATTCATTCTCCACCGTCTGAACTACATACAATGTCGGCACCATGGCCTTTCATTGCTTGGGGAATGGATGTCATTGGGCCGATCGAGCCAGTGGCATCAAATGGACACTGGTTTATTTTGGTAGCCATTGATTATTTCACTAAATGGGTTGAGGCAAAAACTTTCAAATCGGTGACCAAGAAGGCAGTGGTCGATTTTGTGCATTCAAATATCATCTGTAGGTTCGGAATCCCAAAGGTAATCATCACAGACAATGGTTCCAACCTCAACAGCCATCTGATGGTGGAGACATGTCAGCAGTTTAAGATCGCGCACCGCAATTCCTCCCCATATCGTCCCAAGGCGAATGGAGCGGTCGAAGCAGCTAACAAGAACATCAAGAAAATACTTCGAAAAATGGTTGAAGTGTCCAGCCAATGGCATGAAAAGTTACCTTTTGCATTATTAGGTTATCGCACTACTGTCCGTACTTCGGTAGGGGCGACTCCTTATTCATTGGTGTATGGCACTGAGGCAGTAATAGCCACAGAAGTTGAAATACCATCCATCCGGATTATCGCCGAGGCGGAAATTGATGATGTTGAATGGGTCAAAGACCGCTTGGAACAAATGAGTTTGATTGATGAAAAGAGATTGGACGCAGTGTGTCATGGACAATTGTACCAACAGAGAATGACAAGAGCATATAACAAGAAGGTGCGTCCGCGGAAGTTTGAAGTAGGGCAATTGGTGCTGAGACGCATCTTACCTCATTGGGCTGAAGCAAAAGGAAAGTTCGCCCCAAACTGGCACGGGCCATTTGTTGTAACCAGAGTGTTGTCCAATGGCGCACTATATCTGACTGATGTGGAAGGAAAATGTGTAGAAATGGCCATCAACTCTGATGCAGTCAAGCAATACTATGTATGATTTCTTTGTCTAATTGTACCTAATTGTATTTGGCATATTTTTTAGATTGAAATGATGAAGACATTTTGTTCTGCTATCCAAATACTTTATCCTTTGTTACCCCTTTTGAGCCTTATTTTACTATCTTTCATACCCCTCTTTTGGAATCAATAACAAAATTCAAAAGCCCGAGCAGGGAATATCAGCGGAGAAACAAAAAGAACAGTCTAAAAGAAAAACAAAAGAAAAGAAAAGAGGAGAAAAGAGAAAAGAAAAGAAAGAGAAAAGAGAAAGAAAAAGAAGAAGAAAAATAAAAAAATGAAGAAAAGAAAAGAAAAGAAATGAAAAGAAATGAAAAGAAAGAAAATAAAAGTGGAAGAAAGGGAATATCGCAACAGCGGAGTAATTCTATTACCTGAACTACGTTCGACTTGATCTCGAAAGGGTACGTAGGCAGCCTCTCTCTGAGGTTCAGTCACACCAAAATAAAAATCCCAAAAGTTCCCCAAGAAAGAAACTGGGGTAGAAGTTGTGGTTGTTGTGGGAAATCTGATTTCGAAAGTTGTAATTTTGAACCCATGTTGAATTGTTTCGAGCCTTTTATACCCTTCTTTCTAACCTCATCCAAAAGCCTGCATTACGGTCCAAAGAAAGACCTTCTGATCAATCTTCAGGAAGTGCCAATACAAGCAAATAAAAGTGATTCTTGTCAAGAGCAACACTCCGGTACAAGAAGAAAAAATAATGAAAATGAGAGAGTCTTATTGGAGAAAACCCTTACGGGCACCGTAAGGCGACGTGAGTTGAGAAAAATAAAAAATGAGAGAGTCTTATTGGTGAAAATCCTCATGGGCACCGTAAGGCGAAGTGGGTTGAGAGAAATCAAAAATGAGAGAGTCTTACTGGTGAAAACCCTCACGGGCACCGTAAGGAGAAGGTAAGTTTTTCAGATGGGCAGATGAGACAAGTCTATGGTTGAAAGATGCTCAAGACATTGCAAGATGGGCAAGGTTGGGTTTGGGTGAAAATCAGGTTATGGAACTCCGGAACAGCAAATGTGGAAATTGAGAGTTGATTGGTTGAACAGACTGGGCTGGCTAATCCAAAATGCATGGCATGATCAATGGCACTAGCTATTCTACTCGGATAAGTCCTATTCTCTTCTTCCTTCATTACAAATCATCCATTTTCGGATTCTCTCTATCCTCAACCCTCGAGGTCATTGCATTTCATTCTTTCGAGGTCTGTCTCTAAGATATTTTAGTGTCAGTTCTGTTCAAAACGAAAGGGAGGAATGTCAAAGCTAACTACCAGTTTACCAGTTGCAAAGCACAACAGGGCCAGAACATATTAAAGATGAAGTAGGACATAAAGGACCACTGGAAATTTCATCGGTGGATTAATAAGCTAATTGTGGGGAAGAAGCGAAGTTTCAGACAGAAGGGTCAGAAACACAAAAACAACCATACGGGATAGAACACTTGGGTCATCAAAGTCAGAGGGTTGAAATTCGGTCAAGAAATCGAGGAGGTTCAAGGCAAGTCCAGGGAAGCAGGTCGGAGTAAAGCCCAGCAGCAGGGACATACCCAGCAAGAATGCCAGCAACTAACCACCATTTTGTATTAACAAACTTTTCTTTGGTTGAGAAAGGGACAGGAAAATTTTCTTTGTTTCTCTGTTTTGCTGCAATCAGGAGCCCACCTGGAGAATAAGGGAATACTTTTCAAGTTCAACAGTCAGGAGCCCACCTAGAGAACAAGGGAATATTTTTCAAGTTTCAGCAGTCACGCGCCCACCTAGAGAATAAGGAAAGTACAATTCAATTCTAGTTTTTAATTTTTAATATTTGATAACATGCTGTACCCAGTTACCAAACTGGGGCAGAAAATTTTCTTTGTTTTTTTATTTTGTTGCAGTCTGGAGTCCACCTGGAGAACAAGGGAATACTTTTCAAGTTTCAGCAGTCACGCGCCCACCTGGAGAACAAGGGAAGTACAATCCAATTTTAGCTTTTAATTTTTAATATTTTAGAATATGTGGTACCCAGTTACCAAACTTTGGTAGAAAATTTTCTTTGTTTGTCTATTTTGTTGCAGTCAGGAACCCACTTGGAGAACAAGGGAATACTTTTCAAGTTTCAGCAGTCACGCGCCCACCTGGAGAACAAGGGAAGTACAATCCAATTTTAGCTTTTAATTTTTAATATTTTAGAATATGTGGTACCCAGTTACCAAACTTTGGTAGAAAATTTTCTTTGTTTGTCTATTTTGTTGCAGTCAGGAACCCACTTGGAGAACAAGGGAATACTTTTCAAGTTTCAGCAGTCACGCGCCCACCTGGAGAACAAGGGAAGTACAATCCAATTTTAGCTTTTAATTTTTAATATTTGATAATATGTTGTACCCAGTTACCAAACTGGGGTAGAAAATTTTCTTTGTTTGTCTATTTTGTTGCAGTCAGGAACCCACTTGGAGAACAAGGGAATACTTTTCAAGTTCAGCAATCAGGAGCCCACCTAGAGAACCAGGGAATACTTTTCAAGTTTCAGCAGTCAGGCGCCCACCTGGAGAACAAGGGAAGTACAATTCAAATTTTAGCTTTTAATTTTTGATCTTGGATAACATGATGTGCCCAGTCACCAAACTGGGGCAGAAAATTTTCGTTGTTTGTTTATTTTGTTGCAGTCAGGAGCCCACCTGGAGAACAAGGGAATATTTTTCAAGCATTGCAGTCAGGAGCCCACCTGGAGAACAAGGGAATACTTTTCAAGCGTCAGCATTTAGGAACCCGCCTGAAGAATAGAGGCACATATTTCAAACTTCAGTAGTCAAGCATCACTTGGAGGAATGGAAAAACATCGCCAATCATAATTCAAGGCAACAACGCAAGAATTCCAATGGAAGAATACAAGTTCAAGGCAACACAAGAGCAAGTTTGAAGACATAGATATGGCCCTTTTGTAATTCATAGATCATATCTTAGGCTAGCTTCTTTTTATTTTAACGCGGTGTAATAAGGGAGGTCAGCAAGCAGTAGCAGCAACAATTGCAGCGAAATCACAGCTCCTGGTAGTCCCAGCTACCAAACCTTCCCGAACTATACTGACCTGATTCTTTTTTAGCCAAGGATATGTAGGAAACCTCCGGAGAAGGGTGCGGTCAAATTTTTCAAAAAATGCTTCACACAGAGTATTCGAACGGGCAAAAATCGCTCGTATTCGCTCACTTATCTTTGCCCGAGAACTCTACGTGTTCCCAAACAAAGAGGGGCAACTGTGAGCACGTGATTTTTTCCCTATATGAATTATTCTCAGAAATTCAAACAAAATGATTTCTTACTTTATTTTGCAATTTTGTGGATTTTGTGTCAATTGTTTGCATTTTATTTGTGCATTTAATTCATATGGATAATATAAAAAAAATACACGTGACATTTGCATTTAGGATTTAATTTCATATTTTAGGATTAATTAGGGGTTAATGTGTTTTAGAACAAAATACGAGGAAAATAACAAAAATAGTTCACTTTTGCATTTTTAATTGTTTAATTGTGAATTCGTCATGAAATAGATTTTAAATAATTTTAGGATTTAACTAGTTTAACTTTGAAATATATTAGGACTTTATTTTTATTTTTTCATTTTAATAAAATCAAAAAAAATATATAAAAAAAATACTAAATGAAAACACAAAAAGAAATTAAAAAAAAAAGCAATTGAAAAAGGAAAAGAAGAAGAACCACCTCAGCCTTGGGCTGTCTAATTAAATCCAGCCACAGCCCAAAACGTTCAAACCACCCCATGCCCAATTCACCCCGACCCAGTCCGGTCCAAGAGACGCCCAAACGGCATCGTTCTGAGTTATTAAAACTCAATCCAATCCCAGACATCCATCTCCATAATCCAACGGCCATGGTTTTCTTTCTTTGAATTAATAAAATTGTTCGAAAATGTTAATTAACCCTAAGACATGAATCGTCTTCCTCGTACCCCCTCTGCTCCACTATTCCTCCGCCGGCGCCGCAGGCCGGAAATCGTCTCCGCCGGCGGCGGAGCTCCAAACGACCCCAAAATTTCACCATAAGTTCCCTTCCTCTCCTCTTTCCAATCCCCAACTTAGTTTTTCTAGAATCCCACCCCAGGCCATCGAATCTTGAATCGAAATATTCCGGCCAAGACACAAAATTGTCCAAATTCGACCAAATTTACACCACTGAATCTCCTCAACTCCCTCAATCCAAATCTACAACCATTTTCCCTCAAATATCAGTTGAATGTCTCGAATATTAAATCAAAGGTTGGCCGAAAACCTTGATTTCTCTGAAATTTACCAATTTGGTAATACACAGTCTCCCTATCCTCCTCGTGAAGAATCTACCACTGGCGAGGTTCAAATATCACCAAGACCGCTCAAATTTTGAATCAAATTTCAAGCTGTGAGTCCCGCTTTATTTTTTTTTTGTTTCTTCTTCTTTGCTTTTAGTTTCTTATTTTTTGTTTACTGTTATTGTTTGTTCTCATTTGAAATTCTTGTGTTAGTTTTGTGGATTTAAGAGTTCAATTTAGGATTAGATTGTATTATTTCTCATGTTCTATTATCGGTTGTTCAAATTAGTATTCAATTAGGATATTTTGTTTTTATGTTCTTGTTTTTCACCCCTTTTAATCAATATTGGTTGTTGGCTCGTTAAGTCAATTGTGTTCAAATTGGAGTTAATCATGGTAGGATTAGTTAAAAGCATTTTGGCAGTTTGGTTAGTTGCTTCATGTTAAGTGGCCATATACAAGTGTAGTCTGTTTTAATAAGTTTGATTATGTATTTTGACCAATTAGTCGCTGCATTTTGATTTAGGATTCGTGATCAGTTTAACTTGTTCAGTTAGGAGTTTTTGCTTGATTTTGAATGGCTGATTGAAGTTTTGTTTGTTTAATCTTGGTTATTTGAGTTGTGTGGTTATAGCTGATAGAGTTCTTAGTTAGTTTAAAAGAAGGTTGGGTTAATTGAGGTAAATTAGTAGATTTCAGATAAATAAAGGGTAGTTTGGGCATTTCTGGCAAGAACATATGTAGTAACTGAAAATGAAATACTCTAGGACTTCCTAGAAGAGGCTTTAAGCTGAAATTCACAAAAATAGGGGTAATAACTTAGGCAACAAGTCAATAACTAGAGGACTGAACTGAAAATAAGTGAGGGACTAATGTGTAAAAATGAGAAATCTGAAGCTGCACCCTTTGTGCCTATAAAAGGGCATTCCCTTTGCTTGAATAGGAAGTTTTTCAGCTCACAAAACTCCCCCAAAAAATATTCTTTAAGCTTCCAGATCTGAAACTCAAATTTTCAGATCAAAACTCCTTTAGATCTTAACTTCTTTAAAAAGAAAAACCAAAAACAAAGGAAAATATGGTAAAAACTAACCATATACTGTTACATTGCATTCAGAGGTGGAATTCGAGTTCTAGACAGTGATTTTTACTTCCTTTAGGTGTTGAAGTTGTTTTGTAGTGTACTGCTTCTGTTTTGGGTGTATTTGAGTTGAACTGAGTCTGTTTGTTTGGGTATTTGTTGTTGCGGTTGATTCTACAACTTATTCCGGGCTGTGGTCGAGTGTGATTCTGGATTTAGATTGGTTTAGAGTTGTTTTGAGTGTTAATCTGCTGTTGAAACCTGTTACTGTTGTTGATCTATCCTTCTTCTTATTTCCTTTCAAATCCAGGTACACAGCTTTGTCCTTGATGATTATGAATTGAAGAATGAATTTATGTGATAATCGAAGCATGAAATTTGATTTAGTTTCAATTTTTGACTGGTGTATTCGAGCGTTAGTTCGTTGATGTTATTCAAACCTTTGATTGTTATTATATTCATTGGACTGTAACTGAGTGATTTGGACTGTTATTTGGACTTTCAATTTGTAGTAATGGATCAAACTCTATAATTGTATAGTCATTGAGATTTGAATAGTTTGAAGTATTTTACAAATTGTATTCAGTAGACTGTTGTGACGACCCAAAGGATCATCACCGTATTCCTCCCTTTTTCCGCACTTTCGAGGACTTGAAAACCTCATTTTTAGTTTGCTCGATTTGCGTGCGTAGTCCGGGCGCGCAGTCGGAAAGTTTTTATGTTGAAATATGTGAAATCGGTGAAAAATTGAAGAATTTTGTTATTAATATGGTTAAAGTTGACTTCGGTCAACATTTTTGGTAAACAGACCCGGATCCATGATTTGACGGTCCAGGAGGGTCTGTGGAAAAATATGGGACTCTGGCATGTGCCCGGAGTAAAAATCCGAGGTTTAGAACCCGAGTAAAAGAATTTTTCTGTTAAATTATTTTTCTAAAATTATTAAAGAAAATGGAAAAGAAAATTGATTAAAAGACTATGGTATCGGGCTCGTATTTTGGTTCCGAAGCCCGGAACAAGTCTTATATATTGTTTAAGCGCTTTCTGTGATGTTGGGTTGAAAACGAATGTCGTTTGACGTGTTTCGGACTATGAGTTCCAAGTTTGAAAGTTTAAGAAGTTTGAAATGAAAATCAAGAGTTTTGAGGCTCGATTCTATGTATATGATGTTATTTTAGCAATTTGATCGCACGAGTAAGTCCGTAGGATGTTTTTGAGGTTATGTGCATATTTGGTTTGGAGCCCCGAGGGCTCGGATGAGTGTTGGATAGGTGTCGGATTGCATTCCTCATTTTTGGTAAAATCTGGTGTTCTGCTTCTGTGACCTTCGCAAATGTGATGGGAGGACTCGCAATTGCGAGCTCGCAAATGCGAGCATTTCTTCGCAATTGCGAAGTCTGGGAAACTCGTGCACTATCGCAAATGCGATTGTTTGGCTCGCAAATGCGAAAGTTCCCCAGGCCTGCCTAGTTTCGCAAATGCGAGACCATGTTCGCAAATGCGAAGGTCTCCTTCGTGGCCTGGCTTCGCAAATGCGAAGCAGAACTCGCAATTCCCATTGTTTGGTTGGGGTTCGCAATTGCGAACCCCTGTTCGCAAATGCGACATCAGAGACCTGCATATTCAAACTTAGACGATTTTGAAGCTTCATTTTTCATATTTTCAAAACCCAAACACCCATTGGCGATTTTTAACGAACTCC
>MU769053.1:0-19650 GCA_026770625.1 Nicotiana glauca
ACCTGTACATATTACCATAGTTAACCCCTTTGAGCTTATAATCCTTTTTCTTTGGCAACCACATTACAAGCCTTAACCATTTGTTTGAATTAACCATCTATTTGAACCTTTTCGCCCCTCATGAGCACTTAAATTGTTATGAACCTTGTAAAAGTTAAAGTGTGGGGTGATCGGTTTGGCTTTTGAGTGGAACTAGTTGAATAAGGAGAAAGGTGCACTGTTTTGAAAAAAGAAGAGCCACTTGAATTGAAAAAAATAAATAAATAGTTGGATTGATGTATATATGTAAATCTAATAATACTTCAAGAAGTGGTGGCTCTTGTTGCAACTGTGCTTAAAGAAGAATGGGATAGTTACATTGATGTGAATGTGGAATTTTTGGAGTGACATAAGGAGGAGGTTTAATTGATAAAATGTATGTATTAAAGTGCTTAGGGAGGTGTAGTCACTTTCATATCTAAATATATCTTACTCGTCCCATAGCCTACATTACAACCAAATGAAGACCTATTGATCTTAGACTGAGCAACTCGATTAATAGAGTATTATACTAAGGGCAAGCTTATGGTGTATCTGTGTGGCATATGAATGTTCTTTGCTGAGAATGAGTGAATTATTTCTATCTACAGTTCCTTGTTATTTGATATCATGTGTGTGGAACTTCTCTCAAAAATGTGATGTGAGGGCATTTAGCTCAGGAAGAAAAAGCAAGTCTTCATTTCTGTTAGAGTACATAGAGTAAGCATGAGTGTGGCATGGCATTAGAGTCTTCATCTGAGGTGTGGTTGTTGCACTGCTTAGGTCGTTCTTTCATAATAGCAGGTGTGACATAAAAAAAAAAGGGAGGGGGGGTACTACATCTAATGATTAGGCCTAAAAGTGTGGTTCAGTTTGCTCGAGGACGAGCAAAGATTTAAGTGTGGGGTGTTGATAATAGGTGAATTAGACTATAATTAGACCCTATAGAACCACATTTTTTGTATAGCTTTATTGTAAAAAGTAATAACCAAATGCTCTGATTAGTGCTTTTCATGCTTTGCAGGCTATATCTAATGAAAGAAGTCAATGGAGCAAGTTTGGGATCAATTACGGAGAAAAGGAGGCCAATCAAACAATGCTCAAGAAATGCACCAAGTGAAAAGTCAAAGGAAGGCTGAAGTTGGCCTACCGCGGTTAGACCGTAACCACGGTAGGACCGCGGCAGAGTAGAGATGAAGATTCAGAGACCCCTTTTGGCCGCTGTACCGGTGTAACCGCGGCAGGACCGCGGTAGAACGCGAACTAGCCAGGGCAGGATTGTCAAGTCGGGAAAAATTGGTGTAAAACCCTTATAAAAAGTAGGATTTTGGCCACATTAGGTCATATAGATTTTTAGAGAGTACTTTGGGCAAGAAACACAAGTGTGAGAGATCACCCAAACATCATAGTTCTTTATTTCTTCTTTTCCTTGCAATTTTACATGAAGAATATTTTCTTATTTTATCTTCAAGTTGTTATGAGTAGCTAAATACTTTAGTCTAAGGTTTTGATGGAACCTATTGAAGGATGAACTTCTTGATTATGTTCATATAGTTTGCCGGTTAATCTCTATTTGTTCAATTACNTTAATTGACAGGATCCTCAATTAGTTGTGCCTATTTAGTGTGCATAACTCGGGAGAGAGTGCATATTTAGGTAATTATTGAACAACACCACTCCCAAAGTATAAGAGGGATCTATAATTGCGGGTTTAAAGACGGAATTAGGGATAACGAAGCCTTGGGTGTGATCTAAAGTGAACTGTAATAATCAAAGCCAGCTAGCGTAGCTCGGGAGAGTGCGTCTAGTAAATTATCGCAATTACTCGGGAGAGATTTACGGTAATAAGAGTGCTCATGATTGATAGAGATATTTTGGTGAATCTATATGCAACGTAACCGGAAGGGATTCCATCAATAGGGGAAATCATTACCTTAGAACCTTCTCATTATTGTTTTCAATCCAAGAATATTTAGTTTACAGCTGTTAGTTATTTACTTTCAATCTTAGTTATTAGAAATACCATCCAATATTGTTAAAAAAGTTTGGAAAATTGATTGCAAAGGATTTAGTGATTCCGACAAAGGTAATTGATAGGTTAATTCTCTGTGGGATTCGACTCCGGACTTATAAACCGGATTATATTTGCAACGATTGCATTGTCCTTTTTAGAAGGCATAGTTGGGCGTGATCACTTAGTCTTCGCAAAACTTCTTGAGACGGTAGAGTCTCGTGCTGATAACGTGAAATAAAATAATAAAGATTGCAGAGGAAAGGAAAAAAGTTTTTATTGATTTTTGGAATGAATTACAATGAAATAAAACCCTTTATTTACAGAAAAAAATGACTTAGCCATAAAATAACAAACTTTCTAAAATATAAACACTCACCTAGAATACAATTCTATTTATACAGAAATGAATATACGGTTGTCAGTGATTTTTATGTTTTTCTTTAATCTTTTACAGAAAGGAAAAGGAGCACATTGAGGCATGTGAGGTTAGAGCAAATGTGGGTTGCTTAATTTGTTATTTAAATTACTCACACTTCCAGCTAGATCTGTGGCAACTTGCCCAGAGTTTCATTTATTCCGAGCTACAATTAACACATAAATAAAATATCTCTTTTTATTTAACTCAAAACACTTTTGGTAATCCATTTTTCCGTGTAGATCTATAAAGTTTGGTTGGAACTCCATTTTCTTCGACGTAGCTATAGTTTTAAAATTCGGCAAAGGGCCAAATATATCCCTATACTATAGAAAATATTTAAATATATTCTTCGTTATATTTTGGGTTCAAATTTACCTATACCGTAATACTGTTGGTTCAGATATACCCCTTTTCTGTTAAGTTTGTCCAATGTGGACATCCAATCCTACGTGGCACTGACATTTGATGAGGTGAATTACATATGGCATGCCACCTCAGTGCCCCTAATTTATATATAAAAGATTAAAATTCGAGATACAATATTTTTTGTGGTAGCAGTAGTGGTGGCATAGTGGTGGAGGAAAAAAAATAGAAGGGAGGGGTAAAATGGGTTAGGGGCGCTGAGGTGACAAACCATGTGGCATCCACCTCATCAAATGTTAGTGCCACATAGGATTGGATGTTCACTTTGAACAAACTTAACAGAAAAAGAGTATATTTGAATCAATAGTATAACGATGGGGGTATATTTACACTCAAAGTATAACTAGGGATACATTTAAATCTTTTCTGATAGTATAGGGGTATATTTGGCCCTTTTCCCTTTAAAATTTGCATGTGATATATTAAGTTAAATAATTTTTCTTTTTAAACTCTCACATTTTTTACTCTAATGTTTCTGGCTAGACTTGTAACTAAGTCCGGGGAACTTTATTTGTTTGTATTGATCCGAAGTTCTAAGCAAATATAAGAACAAATAAATATGACAAACAAGCAAGAAACAATAAAACATACAATTGGAACAAATAGTATACCATGTAACAATTAATTTTATTTTTACATTTTCCTTACTCTCACACGCTAATAAAGAACTGAAACCACTATCCCTATCACCTGGTACAATAGGGTGGCAATAGACACCGAAAATTGAGTTTTTAGTGTAATAAAAAACCTGTATTCTTGAAGAGCGCAAATTGCTAAGTAAACCAGGTTTAAGAAGATTTTTATTAATTAATCCAAATAAGGAAAATGACTTAGTTACTTAAGTCAAGCAGGCAATACTTTACTTCTCCCATAGGTAACATACTTATTGATTGTTTTACTACTATTAGTTCCGTGCTGCCACGCTCCAAAACTGGGGTGGGACGTGATGACGCTCAAGCTTTCTTACCCCTCGAGCAAGTCTAATTCTATCTAACGATACATGCTGATAACATTATCTAAGCCAATCAAGTGTGAATAAGTCTTATATTAAAATTATCTGAAAATAGCTAATGAAAGTTTATACCACAATCATGAGCCTCTAACGACTAGAACTAAAGTTATAATTCCCTTGATATAATAATATGTCTAAATGACTGAAAGAAAGAAGATATTCAACTACCGCCGGAAGAAATTAACGGAGTCTTTCTACTGGATCTACCTAGCCACGAGCTTCTTCACCTGCACACTCAACGCCTGCCACGTGATGTGACAGGACCAAATGGATTAGGTACCTCGAAAGATACCTATTAAGTCATGGTTACCACCCCCTAAGCGGAGGACAAGACTTTTTGAACTAAATAGTTATAACAAAAATGCAATAAACGTAACTTAAGCAACTAAGTAAATTAAAAATGAAGTGTAAAAGTTGAACTGATACATGAAATCTAATTTAATTTCTGATAGTTATATAGTTGAGTTTAATTATTCTAAAAATTCTATCTAATAAGCAATGGGCCGTTTACACTAGGGTAGGTTGACCACTTCCCCAAACACATAAATCTGGTGTACCTACAAGCGTGAGGATGGTTGCCCCATTCCCCGGCCCTAGCGGCTTTTACACTCAGAGAGGTTAATCATACGTTTTCTCTCTTAATATGAACATGGAGAATGTGCGGAAACCACCCAGATGCCAAAGCGACACTCAGAGACCGCATCAGCCTCTAGATCAATATCCTCAATCTCCTCCTCTATAGGAGTAACGGGTTCTGCCTGCTTATTTCCTCTACAATTGATAGAGGCAACTGAATTGAGCTAGTCTTAATACGCTTGCTAGCTTAGCCGAGACATTGGACCTGCGCAAGACGAACAATATTAGCCATAAAACATCGAATGACATACAAAACCAACGGAGTTAACCACCACACACTTATTTCTTTGGCGTGTTCACAGGCAACAATACATATTGGGGATTCAGACCATCCCATAATAACCAATCAAGTCAGTCATCATTAACTTTAACCAAACAACATGAACTCTACTACAACAACAACGTAATGAACTAGCCACGAAAATCAAAACTAAGAATAATTCTACACAAGGCATGTCATGAATTTGGAACCATTCAATTACCACTAGCATCACAATAGCATGGGGTGGACAATCGATTAGCACTCAGGGCTAACTCTTCAAAATTAAAATTATAGGTCATGACTACCGACCCCACACTTAACATTCATTCTCACATTCATTACCAAGCATATATCATTCAACTTCTTCATAAAACTACACTTCATGTCATTGAGGAATTTTAAAAAATGTAATATGCACCATTTTAAGTTTACAATTTCAATCTCAATTTGACATGAACCACACTATAGTTTTTCATTAACAAAACAAGCCCACATCAATCAAACTAAAACTACTACTACTACTACAATTTAGCAATAGTACAAGATGCTCCAAACTCCACAAAAAATTACCAATTTTCGGCCACAAAGCACACCACAGGCAAGTTCACTAATAATTATTCAAACATCACTCATACTAACTAAAAATCGTCCTTAAGAACAAGATCTAAGCAAATCCCACAATAATAGAGTATAACGTCGGCCTAAATTAAGAGGAATAGACTAGAAATTTAAAAATAAAATCTACTTAGGTTTGGAAGAATTACGCTAAAACTACCTAAAGAAGAAGAAAACTTATCTTGAAGCTTGAAGGAGATGGGAGAATGGAGTTGGAAATAAATTAATGTGCATGTGGAGTTTTAAGAGTTGAGATGTAACGATCCGACCGGTTGTTTTGAGCATTTGTATTCAGTTCGATAGTTTGATGTCATGAGTAGCTTCATATGGTATATTATACTCGTGTGTATCGTCGTTTTTGGTTTTTGCGTGGTTCATGATTGATTTGGAACTTTAAGTTGGAAGAGTTGACCGAGTTTGAATTTTATGAATTTGACCTCAGATCAAAGTTTTTATGGTTTCGTTAGGTCTGGATGGTGACTTTGGACTTGGGTGTATGCCCGGATTTGCATTTGAATGTTTATAGAATGTTTTGGCACTATTTGGTGAAAGTTGGCAATTTGACGGTTTGAAAAGTTCATAGTATGACCGGGAGTTGACTTCGATATTATTGGGTTCAGTTTGTTGTTCCTAAAGCTAGAATATTTTGTTGTGTCATTTGAAATTTGTGTGCAAAATTTGAGGTGATTTCGAGTTGTTTAGACGTGTTCGGCACAAGTTTGGAAATTCGAAATTTGAAATAGTTCATTAAGTTTGAATTGAGGAGTGATTCGTCATTTTGATGTTATTATATGTGATTTGAGGCCTGAAGTAGGTATATATTATGTTATGAGACTTGTTGGTATGTTCGGACGGGATTTCCAGGAGCTCGGGTGAGGTCCGGGGTGGTTTGGGACCATTCCATTGTTGATTGCTGCTGTTTCCGTAGAGCTTCGTGATCACGTAGAGGAAGTTGAGGCTTTTGGTGTTTTGTTCTTCACATTACTAGTGAAGGACCGCGTTCGCAAAGGCTGTTTATGAGCTGGAGTTATTTATTTTTCGAGTTCGCATAGGCTGGCCGCAATCACATTTCAGCGAGGTTTTTTTGGCCATTGTGTTCGCATTGGAGGCGACACATTCACAAAAGTCAGGCATTTGTGGTCATCGCGTTCGCGTGGGAGCAGTCGCGAATGAATAGTGTATTTTTGTAGTGTTATTTTTATTACTTTGCGATCGCGAAGGGTTCACCTGAAGTAGCTATATAAAGATCTATTTTGGACTTGGAACTCAATTTTACCATAATTTGAGATTTGGAGCTCGGATTTGGATAATTTTGGAGGGGATTTTAACCACATGGATTGGGGTAAGTATTTTTTTTACTATGATTTAATTATTTTACATGATTCCATCTTCGACTTTGGCATTTAAGTGATGAAATTCAAGGGTTTTGTCTAAACTTATCGAAAGTGAATAATTGAGTTCTGAATATCGGTCCGGAGTCAAATTTGAGTGAAATGAGTATGGTTGGAGTCATATTCGAATGGGTTATCGGAATTTATGAGATTTATTGGATTTTGGGGCCCGACCCGAGTTGACTTTGAGTATTTGATTAAAGATTCGACCTTTATCGTATGGTTTTGCTTCCTATGACATTATTCAATGATTTTGAGTTTATTTTGGCTAGTTTCGAGCCGTTTGGAGGTCGATTTGTGCGGGAAGGCGCTTCTAATGTATCCTTGTTTGAGGTAAGTGCCTTGCCTAGCTTTGTTGAAAAAAATTTCCTGCTAAATGGTATTGTTTGCTACATGCGGGGGTGATGCATATACGAGGTGGCGAACGTATATGCATGTGTCATGGTTTCCATGCTCGGGAGGGGGAAATTAAATGCTTTCTTTGTTCTTGATGAACTTGGTGATTCTTTGACTTATGCCTTATTTAATTCTATGACTAATATACTTAATTAACTGTGTTAGAAATCATGTTAGAACATATGACATCTTGAAAAGGATTTAATGTATTATTTTTGGGACTGTTTACATATCTAATTGACCATAGCATCACGAACACCCACTTATACCTATTATTACCATGCTACCTCAGCTTCTTTATCTGTAATAAGAGATGAGGATTGGGTCCTTAAGGCTATCTTTGGCACGATGGTTATTTTCGTGCGCTTGATATGATGTTGGCATGCGTGCAATGGGACATAAGATTGGTCGGTTGGTTGTTAACGTGTGAGAAGGATTAGATTTTTCTGTGATGATTACTCGTTCATTAAACACTTTCATGTCCTCTACTTGGGTTCCTACACTTACATGTCCTTTACTTGGGTTCCTATTAATGTTGTTGTTTTGTAAGTTACTTTCTTATTTGTACTATTTATATAGATATCTTCATGTTCCCTATCTGTCATGTTAGTGTGATATCTATGTTTCTACCTTGTCAGTTACGGTTACCCTATGTTTTTACTTGATTTACTTTTTCTACATGCCCCCCTCCCAAATTTCTACCTTTACTTGTTACTAGCCCGTACATGATCATGCCTCTATTTGTCACGTAATTTACTTATTTGGTGTCTTGACCTTTCACATACCTTCACTTACTACCTGCCTTCACTTACTACATGTCCTAACTTGCTACATGCCTCCACTTGTTACATGATTCCACTTATTACCTACCTCTACTTGATGCGTGCTTTTACTTGACGTACATTTTTCCTCATTTCATGTTCTACACTTATTTGCCTAGCCGAATTGGGTAACTGTCACGATCAGGATTTTTCACCCTCGGGAGTCGTGATGGCGCCTACTAGTGAAAGCTAGGCAAGTCAATTATTTCAAATATTTACCTTTTTCTCATTTTTTTAATCCTTTAACAATTAAGAATAAACATCATATAATCAACAGAATTAGACAAGCGGAAGAACAAATTATAACCATTATTACCAATACAATTCCTTAAACATAGACTACCCAGAACTGGAGTCACAATTTCACAGACTATCTAAGAATACTACAAATAAGGGTCCGAAAGATAAATACAACACTGTCTCTGAAATATAATAAGGAAACAGAATGAAGGGATAGAAGGAGACGCCAAGGCCTGCGGATGCCTGCAGGACTACTTCGGGTCTCCGAATGGTCTGAAGGCAGCGATCCAAAGCTAAGGTCTGTATGCTCTAGTACCGGGATATGCACAAAAGAGTGCAGAGTGTAGTATCAGCACAACCGACCCAATGTGCTGGTAAGTGCCTAGACTAACCTCGACGAAGTAGTGACGAGACTAGGACCAGACTACCAAATAAACATGTGCAGTTAAATCATATACAACGGAAATAAAGGCAGATATTTACGGTTAAAAAGGGGAGGGGAAAAACATATTGCGGGGAGTATCAGATAACAACAGAATACCGGAGAGGAATGTATAGAAACCAAAATTCAACTGCTAACAAGGATAAGAGAAACAAACACAATATTCACTTTCATCTCTTACTCGTTGCAGGTGTGCAACCCGATCCCATTTCAAATATCTTGTTGCAAGCGTGCAACCCGATCCCATTTCATATATCTTGTTGCAGGCGTGCAACCCGATCCCATTTCATATAGTACCGTTGCAGACGTGCAACCTGCGCCCATCTCATATATTACCGTTGGAGACGTGCAACCCGCTCCCATTTTATATATTACCATTGCAGGCGTGAAACCCGCTCCCATTTCATATATTACCGTTGCAGGCGTGCAACCCGCTCCCATTTCATATATTACTATTGCAGGCGTGCAACCTACTCCCATTTTGTATATTAGCGTTGCAGGCATGCAACTCGCTCCTATTTCGTATATTACCGTTACATGCGTGCAACCCGCTCCCATTTCATATATTACCGTAGCAGGCGTACAACCTGCTCTCATTTTATATATTACCATTGTAGGCGTGCAACCCGCTCCCATTTCATATATTACCATTGCAGGCGTGCAACCCGCTCTCATTTCAATTCAATATCAATCACAAAAGAATCTCGGCAAGGGAACAAAAGTATAACAACAATCATATTCCGACAAGGGAAAAACAATATCAAAAGTAATAACATCCCAGCAAGGGAGATAACATTAAAAGCAATAACATCCCAGCAAGGGAGATAACATTAAAAGCAACAAAATCCCGGCGAGGGAGATAATATTAAAAGCAACAACATCCCGGCAATGGAGACAATATCATAATCCTCTTCTCTTTTTTTTCACATTTACTTAACAACTCAATTCACAACTTGAGCCAATGCTCTATAATGCTTAATTGCCAATAATTCTTCCACAAATCACTTTACAACTTGAGCCAACTCATCAAGGTTCAATTACCAATATTATTACCACAAGCCTCGTTCAACAATAGAAATTCTCACATAAGGCATGAAAAATACAAAACGGAGTCACATTAATCATAGTATAAGACTTACGAGAATTCTTGACACCAACATATAGATACTCGTCATCGTGCCTATACGCCGTACCCAATAATTTACACATAGCAAATAGGACTTAACTCCTAATCCCTCAAGCTAAAGTTAGACCAAACACTTACCTCGATGCCACGAGCACAATTTACCTCAACTACCGTTACCTCTTGATTCCACCACCAAATTCGCTTGTATCTAGCCACAAGTTACTTAACTATATCAACAAATGCTAAATGAATCAATTCTAATGCATGAAAGTAGGTTTTCTAAAGTTTTTCCCAAAAATTCAAAAATTGACCCCGGACCCACATGGTCAAAATCCGAGGTTTAAACCAAAACCTGATTACCCATTCACCCACTAACTCAAATATATAATTTATTTTGAAATCAGACCTCAATTGAGGTCCAAATCCCCAAAATTTGAAAATCCTAAGTTCTACCCAAAACGCCCAATTTCCCCCATGAAAAACCTTGATTTTGAGTTAAAATCATGTAAAAAGATGTTATAGATTAAAGAAAATGAGTTAGGAATGACTTCCAATCGATTTGGAAGAATAGTTGTCATTGAAAAATCGCTTAAGGTGTTTAGGTTTTGAAAAAGTTGTAAAAATGGTTGAAATCCTGTCTGAAATTAATTTTAGCAGGTCTGTGATGTCGCAACTGCGACCAAGGTTTGCAATTGCGAACCCCTCAGAAACTGTTCACTTCGCAAAATGTGAAGCTTTTGTCGCATTTGCAACCAAGCACAATTCAGGTCACCTTCGTATTTGCGAGGGACCCTTCGCAAATGCGGCATCGCATTTGCGATATAAAGGTCGCATTTGCGATCAAAGGCAGCCCAGGTCGACTCTCGCATTTTCAATACTTGTTCGCATTTGCGAAGCCTACAGACCTGCAACAATAATTTTCTAAGTTTAAATTTCACTTCGTGGCCTATCCAAAACTCACCCGAGCCTCGGGGCTCCAAACTAAACATGCACACATAAGTCCAAAAACATCATATGGACTTGCTCGTGCGATCAAATCATCAAAATAACATTAATAACTATGAATTTAGCATCAAAATAAAGAAAAATCTCATCTTAAGTTCAAATCCTAATAACCAAAGGTCCGATTCACGTCATTTCAAGTCCGTTGCTTACCAAATTTTACATGCTTGACTTAATTACCCTATAAGACATGTACCGGGCTCCAGAACCAAAATACGGGCATGATACCATTGAATTCAATTACATTCAAATTTCCAAAAACTCTAATAATTTAAGTTAAATAATTTTCTTCAAAAATTCATTTCTCGGGCTTGAGACCTCGGAATTCTATTTCGGGCATACACCCAAGTCCCAAATTTTCCTACGGATACTCCGGGATTATCAAATCACGAGTCCGAGTCCGTTTACCCAAAATATTGACCGAAGTCAACCTAAATTTATTTTAAAAGCAAAATTTATCATTATTCATAGATTTTCATATAATGGCTTTTCGGATACACGCCCGGACTGTGCACATAAATCGAAGTGAGACAAAAAGGAGGTTTTAAGGCCTCGAATCACAAAATTTACTTCTAAAACAAGTGATGACCTTTTGGGTCATCATAGTGACTTTTGTATTGGTGTGTGTTTATGCTTTGTGGAAGTCTTGCCTTTGTATGTGGAAGACATCTCTATGGGCCATGTTGCTCATCTTATTTGGTTGAGTTTGTATTCGTAGTTGATTTTTGCGTATTAGTTTTCTTGATATTATGTTGTAAATTTCTTGTGCTTGGTTGTTGTAGAATAGTTGCATATGAACTTATCATATATATGGGATTGGGTTATGTGCCACAATGGAGAAGATATACATGTGTGGGATCGGGTTGCACATTGCAATGACATGATATATGGGATCGGGTTGCACGTCGCAACGGTATTGACACAATATATGGGATCGGGTTGTACGCTGCAACGATATTGATATGATATATGAGATCGAGTGTCACGTTCCAACGGTATTAAGATTATATATATATGGGATCGGGTTGCACGCTATAATAGAGAAGATATTATGTATGGGATCGAGTTGCACGCCGCAACAGGAAAGACGTATTATGGTCATTCTTGTTTATTATTTCCTGTTATCATATTGTGTTGCAAGACTGAGATGTTCTAGGGCCTTCTTCTATTTGTATTCTCATTTTATTTACTACGTGATTATTTATATCTCTTCCTCGTATTGCTCTTTCTAGTTATCATCTCATTACTACTTTACCGAGGTTAGCCAAGGTACTTGTTGAGTACACGGGGTTGGTTGTACTCATACTATACTTCTGCACCATGTGTGCAGTACTTGGAGCTGTGTAGTTGTGGAAGACGAATCCTAGCATTGAAGATGTTCTAGTGCACCAGATTCAAGCTAACTCTTGTTCATGGTAGTTTAGGACTTAATTTTCGTTTATCTATACTTCAAACAGATGTTGTATTATTTTCATACCAGCTTTGCAAATCTAAGTCTTTGAGGCTCGTGACTTGTATTACCAATCCTTAGGTTATTGTACAAAAATTCAGTTATTTCACTTATTGATTTCATATTAATTTCAATAGAAATGTGTTGATATTATTTGGATTACCTAGCGGGTTGGATTAGGTGCCATCATGACTAGGTGGATTTTGGGTCGTGACAAGTTGGTATTAGAGTACTATGTTCATAAGTTCTACGAGTCATGAGCAAGTGTCTACTAGAGTTTTACAGATCGGTATGATGATGTCCATACCTATCTTCGAGAGGCTACATGGCACCTAGGAAACTTCCTTTCTTTCTTTCCTCATTGTGTGACTTTGTTTTAGCTTGGTGCCTATATCTTTGATTTCTTCCTATTCACTTATATATGATGTTGCACGCTCAATATAAACTATCTGATGGTTTGTGATGCTATGAATGGACTACGAAGGGCTATGGATGCTTGAATTTGGTTGTGATATATTGTCTAGTCCTCGAAGGGGATGTAGTGGTAGACCTTTCGATTGTTCATTTGTGCGATGCAACGGATTCTTGTATCTGGTTGATGAATGCAGACTTAGAAGGATTAATTGGGTTCCTAATTGTTCTAATTGTGGTAGGGTCATGGGGAGATGTTGATTTGAGGCTAACTGGTAGGATTTGAGGTTGTGTGATTTGTATGAGGCTCATATTCAGTAGAATGCATATACTACCACTTTGGAGGGATTGAGGGAGATGACTTGACGGTCACTAGGGTGAGTGTGTACTGGGTAGAGTCTTTAGCGTGTTGGGTTTATGAAGTAGTGAGTTGATTAACTCTGCGAGACCGGGGAAGTTATGAATGAAGGGTGCTATGGGTTACAGTCGATGTGTTTTATGGTTTCGAGCCAATCGGAGAGCCTGCTATCGGCAATCGAACTGCATGGTCATGCGTTGTATTAGTTCTTGGACTAGGATGCACGCGCAGATTGGATATGATTTGATAAGGGTTTCATCGAGGATGATTTAGAGCAAGGTGAATGACTAAGAGAAGGTTGAGTTCAAAACTCATAGGTGGTATCTAAGGATTTTTTGAATTTGTGTGTGGCTAGGACTTGAGATCTATATTAGATGGTGTTTAGACTTGTAGTGCTTCTATATTATTATTGATACATAGTAGTATTAGAGAGAGCAAGAGATGGATTAAGGTTTGTAGAAGGTCCCTTCAGAGCGAGCATTTCGAGTTAAGTTACTTCTAGGCTTGATAGTCTGCGTGACTCGGTTGAGTTAGAGGGGAAATCAGTTATGATAATTTGATTTTGTATTAAGGCTTTTGAAGGATTCACGTTTGTTATGGCCACAACTCGAGGTTAATATCTTCTACAAGTATAGAAGGTGTTTTGTGTATGGTGATGTCTTCCCGGAATGAGTTAAATAGAAGGTTCTTGGTTGATGAGGTGTTCATCCTATTGGTGATTTAGAGTTGATTACAAGTTTCATATTTTCGGAAGTTAGCATGATAGTGGTAATGCGCCGTATGGGATAGAAAGTTGCGAGTACAAGGTTCTGGATTAGTTTTGAAAGGAAGGTTATGAGTTCTTGATTACGTGAATGATTTCATCTATTTAAAGGAATGTTGGCACTATTTGATGTCTCATGAGAAGAGTGCGCATTGTGCTTTGACTTGCGGGGTGCTTGATTAGCATTATGGTGATCGTTTGGTTTTGGGATGCTGTGGTTCAGGTTTTGCTACGTGATGTAGAAGACCTATGTGAGTAATTTTTGTAAGATGAGGGAGTATGAGTGATGTATCAGCCGTTTGAATCGTGGAGCTGGGGATTGGGTATGGAGATTCCAATATTCATGAGGTAGAGACAAGATGTTCTCATAGTAAACTATTCCTTGGCTATAGATTGTGAAGATGATAAGAATCTGATAGCTAGGGTATGTGTTATGGATAAGTTGCTATGGACTTTTGGAAGGTTATATACCTGTTTAGGAATGATCGAAATTGGTTTGGGGGCTATTTGCTGGTAGCCTAATAAGAATGTGTGTTCTATATTGGATCGGGTTTGCTTACTCTTACACAACTGTTGTCGTAGGTACATCACCGGGTGGAACCAGGTTGTTGGCTTACCAAGCACTTGCCCACTGCTCCTGCCACCCGCTTGGCGGGCGGAGCGCTCGTTATCCTGACTTTTCTCTCTGCTGGGGCCCTACATCGGTTCTAGCGTTTTCTCTTGATTCTATTTTTGAAAGATCTTTCCTTGCTCTAAGGAATGCTTGATTTAACCAGAATCATCTCGTTGGCTTTTAGAGTCATCCCGGGATGACTCGTCTCATTCTGAGCCTTTGGCCTGTTTGATATTGGGTTAAATCTGCCGTTTGGGCATCGTCCGTATTATCCATCCGAAGCAGTAGCAGGCCAGGCAGTGGTAATGGATGTTATTCGTGACCTGGTGTATGTTATGTATTTCTCTCTTGTGATATGACGGTTTGTGAGGTTACATGATTATTCACATGCATATTTTAAACCCATCTAGGCCTTATGGCGATATGGGCGATATGGCCCTAGTGATGTTGATTTGCTTATTGAATCTTAGTTGTGCTTGCCTTTCTCCGTATTGTGTTATGCCTATTCATCTTTCCATAGTTATATTTGTGCATTCTATCGTGCTTGATGTTAACGCACATGTGATTTGTGATCCAGAGCATTATGGCTCGATGGGTATCCCTATGTGGATTGATATATTTGAGATCGGGTTGCACATCGCAACGGAGTTATGTGGAATACTCTTCCTTGTATTTATTTTTTGTTTTATTTTCCCTGTATGGGATGAGTTCATGAAATTATGCTTTTGTTGTATTATAAATTGTACTTATTGGATACTCCTCGTACCTTGCTTTCTTTACATTTTTGGATATGCTGAGTTATTGCTTGTTTGGTGTACAGACCACATTGTGTGAGGATCCATGTGATTTTTTGTGTGACTTGTCGATTGGGCTGCTCGTAGGGTGAGGCGAGGTTTCTAGACCTGGTATTTGCACCATGATATCGGGATAAGGAATGTTTGGAAGAATAATATCATAATTCCACTCAGAATTTGGCAATGGTCCTTGTCGGATGAGGGAGCTCCTCAACTTGTTAATTTCATGGGTGGTTATAAGTTTCTGCATGTTTCTTTTATCATTAGTAGCGTCGCAAAGGTCTAGAATGATATTTCATTTCATATGAAGCATATTACCGGTATTGAGTTTGGTAATGAGCACATATTATGGTCGGAAGTTATTGTTGTGAGTGCATGCGTTATGTGACATCGTGTGGTTTAATCTTGGCAATGTATTAACGGCTTGATGTAGCTTGTTGGGGTGGCAATATATATGTACAAAGATTGAATCTTATTATGGATTCCAGATGCTGGAGACTAGATTATAAGGTTTATGGACTAAGGTTGCAGTAACGATCTTCAGTTAGGTGTGTTTTTAGGCTTATATGGACTAAGTGACGTGTGATCACCCATGGGTATGTGCATGGTGAGTTTATGTAGTGATTTGATGGCTTTGGAATGACTCTTGAGCATTTGTATTCAGTTCGGTAGTTTGAGGTTGTGAGTAGCTTCATATGGTGTATGACTTGCGTGTATCGTCGGTTTTAGTTTTCGAGTGGCTCGGGATTGATTTGGAAGAATGATTCTCAATTTTGAAGCTTTAAGTTGTAAGAGTTGACCAAGTTTGACTTTTATGAATTTGACCGTGGGTCGGAGTTTTTATAGTTCTGTTAGTTCCGGATGGTGATTTTGGACTTGGGCACATGTTGACAATTGGAAGGTTTAGAGAGTTCATAGATTTGACTGGGAGTTGACTTTGATGTTATTTTGTTCGGATTGTTGTTCCTAAAGTTGGAATATGTTCGTTGTGTTATTTGGAACTTGTGCGCAAATTCGAGGTGATTCCGAGTTGTTTAGACGTGTTCGACGGAAGTTCAAAATTTGGAAATTTGAAATAGGTCATTAAGCTTGAATTGAGTATGATTAGTCAATTGATGTTATTATGTGTGATTTGAGGCCTCCACTAGGTCTGTGTTATGTTTTGAGATTTGTTGGTTTGTTCGGACGGGGTTCCAACTTTCGGGATGGTTTGGGCCCATTCCTATATGTTTTGGGAGTTGCTGATTGCTGGTGTTTCTTCAGAGCTTCGCGATTGCAGAGCTAGTCTCACAACCATGTAGAGGAAGTTGGGGCTGTTGGCGTTTTTTTCTTCACGTTCGCGAGTGAAGGACCATGTTCTCTATGGTCGTTTATGGGCTGGAGTTATTTGTTCTTCGCGTTCGCATAGGCTAGTCGGAATCACATTTCAGCAAGGGGTTTTTGGTCATCGCGTTCGCTTTGGAGGTGACGCGTTCGCAAAATTCGGGCATCGATGGTCATCGCATTCGCATGGGGCTCTCATGAATGTGCAACATATTTTGGCAATGTTCTTTTTATTGCTTCGCGATCACGAAGGATTCACCTGAAAGCAACAATATAAAGATCTATTTCAGACTACGAAATCATGTTTACCATAATTTGAGACGTGGAGCTCGAATTTAGATGATTTTGGAGGGGATTTTTACCACATTGATTGGGTAAGTATTTTTGACTTAGATTTGATATTTTACATGATTACATCTTTGACTTTGGCATTTAATTGATGAATCTAAAAGAGAAATTGGGGATTTTTGTCTAAACGTTTCGAAAGTGAATAATTGAGTTTTGAATATCGATTCAGAGACGGATTTTAGTGAAATTAGTATGGTTGGACTTGTATTCGAATGAGTTGTTAGAATTTTTGTATTTTGTCAGATTCCGGGGTTCGGGTCTGGGTTGGATTTTTGTTGACTTTGAGTAGTTGATTGAAGACTCGACCATTATTGTTTGGGTTTGCTTCCTACGGCATTATTTGATAATTTTGAGTTGCTTTTGGCTATTTTTGAGCCATTCAGAGGTCGATATGTGCAGGATAGGGCTTCTACTTTATCGATTTGGCTTGCTTGAGGTACATGTCTTGCCTAACTTTATTGAGGGAAATTTTCCTCCTAAATGATATTGTTTATTATATTTAGGGGTGATGCATATATGAGGTGACGAGTGTACATGCATGTGCCAAGGTTTTCATTTAAATATGATAGGGATCCCACCGGTAGTATCCACTCATAAGCTAAGCTTGGACCTGAAGTTCCACCCGGTTACACAGAAAATGAGGCCTCAGTCCGAAGTCAAACATGCCTTCATCAAAGAAGAGGTATCCAAACTCCTTAAAATAGGTTCCATTCGGGAAGTTAAGCACCAAGATTGGTTGGCTAACGTAGTAGTAGAAGTGCCTAAAAAGGAAAATAAATTAAGAATATGTGTAGATTACAAAGACTTGAACAAAGCGTGCCCCAAAGATTCTGTTGATACCCAATTTTTCCCTCATATATTTTTAAAATGTATATATATTTTCAAAATAGTGCATGTCTGCATGAGCATCAATCAGTATTTTTCCATAATTTTTTGTAATTTCAAAAAGACTATAATTAATTCATTCCAACATTTTTAGTTACTAATTGCATCACAAATAATTTTATAATGATTTATTACTTGATTTTTATTATTTATATTAAGTTTTAATCATTTTATGCATAATTATATTTGTATCTTTAGGCTACAATTGCAATAATAGCCCATATATGCATAATTACATTATTTACGAGAAAAATAAATTTTTATATTTTTATAATATTAAGTAATTATTTTAAATCATTTTCATATACAAATAGCATTTTATCATTTATTAATTATTTTATTAATTTAAGTGGGTATTTAAAACATAGTCATTTTTATTAATTTTTTTCGGACCTACCTAATAGCCCAATACCCTATCAGCCCAATAAATAACTCAATAACCCAATACCCAATACTTTAACACAACTACCCAATACCCACATCCGTCTAATTAAACCCGCCCCACCTAGATATCTAATCCCGACAGTTGATCTTCTAATTAAACTCGCCCCACATGGATATCTAATTCTGGCCGTTGATCTCAGAAGATCAACGGCCCTAAGTTCCCCAACCCCTTTTAATATATCAAACCCCCAAACCCTATTTCATTTCCCCCCAACCCACTGTCCTTGGATACTCTCCTCTCCTCTCTCTCACCCCCTCAAACCCTAGCCCCGCCGCCACACTTTTCCCTCTAATTCATGGAATCTCTTCTTGATTCCTTGTCTTATTTGGCTTCGTCTCTCTACTGGTTACTCGACCTTGATGTTACTTGATTCATTTGCCACAAATGGCAAGTGAATCTCAAGAGACCCAAACCAATTTTGGTTCAAAGTCTCTCATACTTTGATGATTCCATCTATGCTCATCCTAATACCTGTGAGTACGAATATTTTCATATTTTAGGGTTTCAAACCTCTGGTTCAAACCAGATTTGGATCAACTTCTTTTTATTTTTATGAATCTGCTATTTTTGGTCAAATATGCTTAGATCTTAAACGATTTTGTATTTGTTTTGGTATTTATCCTTTAAAATTACAGTCTTCTATTATTATTGATCGATTTTATTGTCACGCCTCTTTTTTCCGCTACCGTACCCTGTGAAGGGTGTGATAAAGGAAGTTTTTTTCAATTAAAGGACAATCGAAACAAGATTATTATTAAAGATTCAGAGTCGCCACTTGGGAGATTTATGGTGTCCCAAGTCACCGGTTGAATCCTGAATCGAGGAAAATATTGACTCTGTATTACAGTCTGCGCACCAGAAATCTGGATAAGGGATTCTGTTAACCCAGGAGAAGGTGTTAGGCATTTCCGAGTTCCATGGTTCTAGCACGGTCGCTCAACTATTATATTCGGCTTAATTATCTGATTTTTATACATTTGAACCTATGTGCCAATTTTAACTTTTAGCCGCTTTTATTATTATTTTATAAGAATTGCAACATCGTGAAAACATATCTCAAACCACGCCACATCAATGTACCCATGGTTATTGACATATTTCGACTCCGTTGAGATTTGGATTTGGGTCACATAAATGTGCACCTGAGTTTAAGAAAGTAAGATTGTTAACACACGCCTAAAGAGACTAACGCATTATTATTTTGGGGAAGGTCGTGAAAATTCGCTAAACGGCCAGTCCCGAAATCTAAGAACAAAGCAAGATTAACCAAATGAGGGCCGTGCAGTTGTCATTTTTTGTTCGGCACGGCGCACCTCGATTTCATTAAAGGAAAAGCATTCAACTAAGTGAACTACGAATATTATTTTAAAAAAGCTAATTTAAAACTAAGTGCCACAATTACACCACGGGAACCATACCCGTAGTTGTGGGATTTAATTATGTG
>MU769054.1:0-13566 GCA_026770625.1 Nicotiana glauca
ATACCACTACTGAGCATTCTGCATCCTACTGTCTGAATTCCTAAGTACTTGTGGGAGCTTCTTGAGTTTGTTCCTATTGACCGCCTGGCTGTTTGCTTGCTGTTTCTATTCTACTATTCTAAACTTGCAACTGGTATGTTTTCCTAGTTAAATAGTACCCTTGTTATATGTTCAACTTCTCTGCTTCTACCCTTTCTTTCTTTGTGTGTTTACTTGTACTTTCTTGCACTATGTAAATATCTTCAAGCATGCTATGCCTCTTTATGTTGTGCTTTTAACCCTTTCCCTCTATTCCCTTTGTATGTGAGTATTGTCCTGAATCATGGCAGCACTTTGAATTGCTGTCTATGATNATGATTCAGAACTAAGACTCTTCAGAGTCTTTACTCAATTGCTTTCCCAGTCCCTTTCCCCTCTATGTGCTAAGCTTTAATTTGGGTGTGTTGGTGTCCTAATCACCATTCAGACCTGAGTTTGACTCTATAAGAGTCTGCTCTTATTTGTTTGAATCTGAGCAAGAGGTCAGGGGTGTGCCAGTCTATGCCATGGCTGGATATGACCACCTCCTGCTGAGGTTCCTCCCTCACTTTTCACTTACTCCTAGTTCTTAAGTTCTATCCCCCTTTGGTAATCCATGCCTAGGGACCCTAGAGCTCCCTCTGAACTTGGATGCCTGAGGGCTGGTAATTCCACACATTGCACTACTCTGTTACAATATTAATTCTTCAGAGTGTAAGCATTGCCAGGGCTCTTGAAGCTCCTTGGAACTTTGAAACACTCTGAATAAGAGAAAGCCCTGGAATCTGGAACCCGGATTTCGTAAAACACATGTATTGGATATTGAGATTGCATTAGGCAGTTTGGATCTAGCTGTGGGCTATGATGTATATTATTTTTTTTACTTTTGGCTCTGTAATAATAACTTTGTGAAAGAACTTGGGGAGTATAGTAGTAAAGGGTATGGGAGGGGTTTTAGTTGCTTGCATATGTTAAAGGGTAGATATCATGCCTATAGGATTTTAACACTTTGAATCACTTAGATATCATGCCTATAGGATTTTAACAGTTTGAATCACTTAGATATCATTTAACACTTTGAATCACTTAGATATCATGCCTATAGGATTTTAACACTTTGAGTCACTCAGATATCATACCTATAGGATTTTAACACTTTGAATCACTTAGATATCATGCCTATAGGATTTTAACACTTTGAATCACTTAGATATCATGCCTATAGGATTTTAACACTTTGAATCACTTAGATATCATGCCTATAGGATTTTAACACTTTGAATCACTTAGATATCATGCCTATAGGATTTTAACACTTTGAATCACTTAGATATCATGCCTATAGGATTTTAACACTTTGAATCACTTAGATATCATGCCTATAGGATTTTAACACTTTGAATCACTTAGATATCATGCCTATAGGATTTTAACACTTTGAATCACTTAGATATCATGCCTATAGGATTTTAACACTTTGAATCACTTAGATATCATGCCTATAGGATTTTAACACTTTGAATCACTTAGATATCATGCCTATAGGCTTTTAAAACATTTAAATCACCTAGAGATCATGTCTATAGGCTTGCATTCTTCTTCATTCAAGCATATAGAAACCATGCCTATAGAATTGCATAAAAGATAGGCAAACAATAGGGTAACACAATGCTCGCATGCCTTAAACATTTTAAATAGCATTGAGTAAATAAAAACCAAAGTAGATATCCTGCCTATAGGATCTCAAAGTTCGCCTAAGTTGTATAATCAGTAATCTGGCAACTATTTTCAACGTTTTCAACAGATTCGTCCCAACCTGTCTGCGACTTCTAAACTCGTGTTTCTGTCTCTGAAATCACTTTTCTAACTCTCTGTCTGAACTTTTATTCATCAAATTACTTTCAAAACAGTTTTCAAACTCTCTCTTCCTTTATAAGCACTCTACTTCTGAAAAACTCTACTGTACATTTCCTTAAACAGTTCCATCAATTTTCGAAACCTTTCTGAACTTCTACAACGTCCAAGCTCTTGCTTCTGTTTCCAAACTTTTCCGTATTAGGTCCTTGATTAATAATTTGGTAAAATGCTCCAGATCCTAACAATTGGATCCAAGTTGCCTAATGAAGACCTTTTATTTAATTCTCTGTGTTAAACTGGTCCGTCCGCCGCTTAATTTTAATTTAAGACCAAACCAGTATATGCAAGGCATGCTAAACTATATGTTATCTGTTTAAAGGGGTTTCTTTGAGCCTTGGTTTGTCTTCTTGTTCTTTCCCCTTCTTGGTATTTGTTTTGAATGACGAATTAGACTTTTATCCTTTGAAACCCCATGCAAAGCCCCCATCCCTTTCTTCCCCTTTTAGGATTAGAAGTCCTAATACCCCATGACTGATAGGTTGGGATGGGTACTAGCATGCAATAAGTAAAACGAGACTAATCGCGTTTAAATACCTTAACAGGGTTGAAAGGGTAGAATATTTATATGATGACTGGTGCGTTAATATCTCGTATGAGAATGATTGCTGGGTATTGCACCAAAGTGATCCATATAATACTTAAACTTATGACCCCCTTTGCCCTTCTTTATTTATTGATGTTATTTCTTAGATTAATGTTTTCCTTCAACTAAGCTTCCTCTTTTCAAAATAACTTGTGTCATTCTTCTTTCAAAATTTTCAACTTGTTTATACTTCCTATATGCAAACTTTGCTTGCTTATTCCTATTCATCTTAAAGTAACAATTATGCATGGCCAGGAACCACACTAGTGGATCTTGAGGGGTGCCTAACATCTTTCCCTCGAGATAATCTCAAGCCCTTACCCGAACTCTGGTTTTCTTTCAAAATCTTCTTCTTTTCTTTTAAAGTGTCCTAATGCACTATAATCATTAGGTGGCGAATCTCCAAAATCCATAACCCAATTCCCCAAAAAGTGAATAGAAGATTCATTTCATCCATAATGTTAAAACCCGCTTTCCGCCTTAGAAAAACGGGGGCGTCGATAGCTGGTAGCATGGTGATTACTGAGTTCTGAGGTTTTCGAGGTTCATGTTTTGTTACGCGACCGGAAATCTTAAATGGGTGCTTAGATGGGATGATGGAAGTTGAGTGATGTATCATCCATCCGATCTGCATAGTTGAGTCCGGGTATGGAATTTTTAATATTCCTGAGGTTTTGGGACGAGGTGTCCCTATATGTGGGATATTTCTTATTAGTGAATTATGAAACAATGTTGAGAATGGGGTAATTAATAGCATGTACTATCGATAGGTTGCTGTTGATTTTCGAAGAATATTTACCTAATTGGGAAGGATTAGGATTTGGTTTGGGCCTATTTGGAAGATCAGCGAGAATATGTGAATTTGTATCAGGTTAAGTTTGTGTGCTCCTATGAATTGACATCATGGTTATATTATCAGGCAGAGCGAATACTGCTTGCGCCCCTAGTCTACGTTATGTGCTACTCTTCTATGATGTGTTAGGTAGTGAGGTTGTATGATTATTTCCCCCGCATGTTGTAATTCTGTTCAAGCCTTACGACGATACGGGTGAGATAGCTCTCGTGATGTTGATTTGCTTATTGCACCTTATATGTACTTGCTTCTCTCCTATTTTATTACTTTTATTCATTGTTCCCGCAGTTATACTTGTGCACAATGTTGTTCTTGATATCAATACTTATATGATCAGTGGACCTGAGCATCTTGGCTTGATGTGTATATGGGAGCGGGTTGTGCGCCGGAGCGGCTGTTATATGAGATACCCTTTCTTTGTGTTTATTTAGGGTTCTATTTTTTCTCTGTGTAACAATTTGATGAAAACTATATTTTTATTATTTGCACATGTTACACTTGTTAGAAATTCTTGTATCTTGCTTTTCTTTACTTGTGTTACGTAATTGAGTTATTGCTTGTTCGTTGTTTGAGTTGTGTAGTGTGAGAATTGTTGTGTTTTCGTGATGAGTCATCAGTTGGGCTGCTTGTATTGGCCGAGATATGGTTCTTAGACCTGAGAGTAGTGCTATGGTATTGGGGCAGAGTAATGTTTAGAAGTATGTGGGTGTTTCTGCTACGGTTTGGGTAATGGGCCGCAAGAGGGTTTCTTGACTTGTTGACTTCATAGGCAGCTATGAGTTCCCGTGTGTTTTTTATGATGAACAGTGATGTGGGGATCCGGAATAAGGATATATTCAATGTGAGGTGTGTTGCCGGCATCTAGGATGTTATTTGAACGGTTGTGGTGGTCAAAGATTATTGCTTCGGGCATTAAGTTATGTAGAGCAGCAGGTGATTGTATTCGGGATTGGAGTTTATGCTCGATTTAGCTTGCTTGGTTGTGTTCACTGTGATGATGTGGAATTCGGCTCTATGATGAATTTCAGATGTTGAGGTTTGGGTTCTTTTCTAAGGTTATGGACTAAAGAGGAGATGAGACCTTCAGTTAGTGGCATTGTCAGTTCTTCATAGGTTGGATGATGAGGAAACACCCCCAGGTGTATGAATGGTGAGCTCATGCATTGGTTTAAGGGTTTTGGAATGACTCCGGACACGTTTAAGGACGAACGTATGTTTAAGTGGAGGAGGATGTAACGACCCGACCGGTCATTTTGAGAAATTGCATTCGGATCGACAGTTTGAGGTCTCGAGCAGCTTCAAATAATGTGTATCCACATGCATGCATGGTTGGATTCCATTTTCGGGCGATTTAGAATCAAATTGAAGAAGGAAACTAGTTTTTGAAGTATAAACAGTGAGAATTTTTGCCGAAATTGGAATTTTGAGTAAATGACACCAAAATAGGTCGTGGGTGATGTCAACAGCTTCGTATGGTAATTTTGGACATAGGCATGCTTCCGGATTTGGATTTGGAGGTCCGTACGATAATTTGAGGCGTTTCGACGAATGTTGGAAAATGGAGAAGTTTGACCCATAGTTGACTTTTGTGATATCAGGGTCAGAATGAGATTCTGAGAGTTGGAGCAACTCTGTCATGTCATTTTTAGACTTGTGTGCAAAATTTGGCATCATTCCGGGTTGATTTGATCGGTTTCAGCACAAGTTTTCGAATTTGGGAAGATTTGGTAGTTCATAGTTCGATTCATGATGTGATTCATTGTTACGAAATTGTTTGATATGATTTGAGATCTCGAACGAGTCTGTGTTAGGTTATATGTCTTGTTTGCGTGTTTAGATGGGGTCCCGAGGCCTCGGGTGTGTTCTGGTAGGCTACGGGTATTTTCCCCTTATTTAAAACTGTTGTTCTGTCTTTTGGTGCTCTTCTATGCGATTGCATAGGCTCAGTTCGACGGCAAACATTTTTCCTTCATCGCAATCGTACAGACATGTCCACGATCGCGTACATAAGTTTCCGCCTTCTCCTCATTCGCAATCTACTCCAAGCGTTCCCATAGCTCAGCTATATCAGCTGGTGACTCGCTCCCTCCCTCTTATGTGATTGCATGCATAACCACACGATCCCATAGTGCATTTATGGGTAGTCTTCTTTTCTTCTATGCGATTGCATCATTTCTTCCGCGATCGCAATGTACAAATACCTGGGCAGATAGAATATATTCCAAAATCGTGTGTTACACCATTTTCATCATATTTTGACTTCTAGAGCTCGGTTTTTGACGATGTTTTGTGGGTTTTTCACGAAATTCGATTGGGTAAGTGTTTTTCAACTAGAATTAAATATATTCTATGAATGTGTCTTTAATTGTATCATTTAAATTGTGTTTTGGGTTGGGGAAAGAGTTGGTTTTTGAAGAAAATTTTGAAAACAAAAAAATCATAATTTGAGGGACCAAATGGTATCGGAATTTGATAAATTTTGTATGGTTGAACAAGTACAGGAATAAGTATTCGGTTTATGTAAAATTTGTCAAGATCTGAAAAGCGGGCCAGGGGTCGACTTTTGGACCGATTTTTGCATTTTTTCAAAGATTTAGAATTTGTGATGCGGAATAGTTTCTTATGTGTTTTATTTGTGCTTTGAAGTTAATTTTGTTAGATTTGTGCCATCCGGAGGTCTTTTCACCCAAGAAGTGCATTTTAGAGTATCGGTGTGTCGTCTTTGAGGTAAGTATCTTGCCTAACCTTGTGTGGGTGACTTCCCCTTAGGATTGAGTCATTTTTCTTAACAGTAGTTCGTGCATGCGAGGTGACGAGTGTGTGCTCGGACGTTTTTGTCGGAAATATATTATAGGGTTCTTAGGTTCTTATGTTCAATATGTGGAGAGTATTCTGTTATGATTGGGTTTATTAATAGCTTAAAATGTCTCTATATGCTCCATACGATGTTGTCTGGTTTCCTCTAATTCCAATGTGTTGCATTGACCCTTAATTGCCTTAATTGAAGTGATTGCCTTCATTACTATTTTTATACTTCTTGACTATGAGTTCCTCTATGAATTCGTGCAAATATGTTACATGTCTAATTATTGTGGTTACCGGTGTAGTTATCACGTGCTTATTATGTCTTGTTGTTTGATTTGACGTTTCATTGTGAAGTTAATTGTTGGTACAAGTTTGGTTATAGGTGATTCCCTTGTCGGGACATATTTAATTCTTACTGTTGACTCCTTGTCGGGATATTGTTTTTTCCTTATTATTACCTTGCTGGGATTCTTTTGTGACTGGTATTGATTTGTCTATTATTGGGATTGGGTTGCACGCCGCAACAATATATTATTTGGATCGGGTTGCACGCCACAACAATATTATATGGGATCGGGTTGCACGTAGCAACTATATTATATGATTTGGATCGGGTTGCGCTGCAAAAATATTATATGATTTTGGATCGGGTTGCACGCCGCAACATCACTATAAGACTTGGATCGGGTTTCACGACGCATCAATGCTATATGATTGAGATCGGGCTGCACGCTGCAACAAGAAAGAATAAAAGTTAATATTGATTCTTATGGTGAGAACGAGAGTAAAAGCACGAAGGATGATGTCGTGCACTTTCTGCTGATGTGTTTATTCGTTGTTATCAATTCAAATGTTTAAACTGTTTAATTCATTTATTTTCATGATCCCTTGTGTTAGAACCCATAATGTTTTCAATATCTCACCGTATCTACATATGTGTTCCAATGCTTCAAACTTTAATAATTGTTACATCCTTAATTCAATTAGCTTCTCAATTATATCCCCTTAAACCGTGAGGTTGTATTTTACTTAAAAAGGAATTTCTACTAAGTTTTAAGTTATTAACTCTCATGCTAAAGATATTAATCCATTCGATGTTGTTTTTTAAATTCAAAAGGGGTACTTTTTTTACTCAATGGATTTCCAACGAATCAACTTCATCTTTTATTGCTGGCTTGTCTAACTAGCTTAGAAATTGTGATTTTACTTATATTAGGTAAATGGGACTTCCTGGACGTTTTGAGTGCATTTGATGGACGTTATGTATTGTGTAGCATGCGGATTTTGTTGTTAAAAGTAAAATGAAAAAAAAAGTACGGGAGCACAAGGTGCCATGTGTGCTGAAGGTTCGGAAGTTGAGATTATGATATGAGAAATCGAGGGTTGAGATGGTAGGGATTGTGTACTAGACATGATGTGATTGATTTTGTTGGCATTGCCTTCTTTATTTGGATACATTCTTACTTGTCTATGTTCTTATTTTCCAGTGTTGATTTACCTGGTTATCTGATTTACTTGGTAATCATTCGTTACTATCCGTATTCTTCCTTTATTATTCCTACTATTTGTATTTCGATTTTTCTCCGCTATTGGTATTACCTCGTTATCTTTATCTCAATATTTTATTATCATATCCTGTTCATTTTATTTGACCAGTAGGTGTCTTGATTGTTCCTCATCACTACCCCACCGAGGTTAGTCTTGATACATAATCGGCATCGCCGTGGTATGCTCATACTACACTTCTGTATATTCTTGTGTACAGATATTGGTATTGATCGATATTCGCTGTTCGGGTTGTCGCAGTGGAGACTCACGGTAAATTGTTGTTGCGTTCGCAAGTCTCGGAGTCACCTTCGTTTGTATTTATGTTTCATTGATTTCTTCTCGTTCTAGAATAGTGTTGTATTTACTTTGTATAATTACTCTTAGAAAGGCTTATGACTTGTACCACGGTTTTGGGAATTGTGATTTATTGAGAGTTATTTACCTTGAAGTCAGTAAATATTGATGTTATTTCAGTAAATGTTAGGCTTACCTAGTTTAGAGACTAGGTGCCATCACGATTCCTTCGGAGGGATTTCGGGTCGTGACAAGTGTTGAGGTGACATGCATTCTAGGTGACGGGTGTGTGGGCATGCACCATAGTAATTGTTATCTAGTCTATTTTATGGAACTATGTAGCTATGTTATCCGAATATTATTAATGTACTCAATATGATAGAGCACTTGAGCTGTGATTTATGCTAGAAAACATGTTTAGTCTATAAGCTGGTACTAATGAGATCCACAGTGGAAGATCTTTGTTGTTGAGTCGTATAGTTAATTATTTCATCGACTCAGTCACATTCATCATTGCATATCATATCTCAGTCTCCGTTACAGTATATAGACATATCTTGTATCATTGATTTGGTTTGTTTAGCATGACTGTTGTGAGCTCGAAAGCCAGGAGAGATTGATGACTAAGTGAGGCCGAGGGCCTGTTTGTGAGTGATATTTATGGGATCAGGCTACACACCGTAGCAAAATTTATTGATTCATGTCTAAATTTGGCTTATTATAGCGCTTGGGGTAGATTTGCCCCTCCGGAGTTTGCACACCTACAGTGAGCGCAGTTGCTATTGATTCATTTGTATTATGGTGGATCTACCCTGGATCGATTTTCATTAGACTGGATCTGCCATGGATCTATTTGCATTTGGATTGGATCTGTCCAGGATTTATTTGTATTTAGGTTGGATCTGTCCCGGACTTATTTATATTTGGGCTGGATCTACCATGTTTGAGTGATTGAGTGTGATAAGTGAGAATTGAGACAGCCAGGTTGAGTACTCCGAGAGTGTGAGTACGCGAGGATTTTGTTGTATTACATCACATAAGACATGCATATTGGCATGTAGATATAGAGATGTCATATTCCATATATCATTTGGACTTGACATATTTTATTTGTTCTGATTTTAATTGTTAAACTTGGAAGCATGCCTAAATTCTTTTACCCGTATTGTTAATTATGTATGTGGGTCGAAATGATCCCGTAACTACTTTCAATCCAAATGTTAGATTTGTTACTTATTGAGTTGGTTGTACTCACGCTACACCCGGCACTTTGTGTGCACATCCAAGTGTTTTTGGTCACAGTAGTTACTGATTCACAGAGTTCAATCATTTAGAGATTATCGAGGTAGCTATCCTGCGTCCGCAGACCTTGACTCTCCTTCCCCCCATCCCTCAGTTTGTATTCTGTTTCTGTTTTCTTAGACAGTGCATCAGACTTAGTATTGTATAGATGCTCATGTACTTAGTGACAAGCTGGTTTTGGAAAAATCTTTCCAATTGAGTGTAGACGTGTGATTTTTGACCCCCACCCCCAAGAATTTTCACATGTTTTGCGTAAAATATTTAGTTTAGGTCTAATATAGCTATATCAGCTAATTTTGACCCTTTTACTTTATTTCGTCACAAAATGAAAAAGATTTAAAAAAAAAGGGGGATATATAAATTTTAGTTTATGTATTTCTCATAAACTTGAAAAATACAAAAAAAAAATACCTTATTTTTTATCTTTATATAATTTCGAAAATTACAAAAAAATAGTTTCATTAATATTTTGTAGTCATTTTAATCTTTAAAAAATAGAAAAATAGTACTTTATATTTTTATCTTATATAAAAACGAAAATTACAAAAAACATAGTTTTGTTTTAATTCTCAGTCTTATTTTTTATAGTTATTTTGTTTACGTAGGATTAATTAAATAATATCGTGTTTTTATTCTCGGTTTCGGGCAAAGAATAATATTTGGATTCAAATAACCTATTTGTAGGCTTAATTTTCAGACATAGTCCATAACAATCCGAGCACACCACATGTGGGGGACACATATGGAGAACACGGACAGAGCACGAGAAAAGACTCATCACTCATTGAGTACCCAACCCACGTGACACCCATCAGATTTTGACTACTACATAAGACATGGAGACAGGTTGATTAAGGGGGAGGAGGAGATACACATTTTTGGGGAAGAAACTTGAACACATATTACACATTTTGAAAAAACATGTCAATCTTCTTCAAGCTAAGACACCCTAACCCTAAAAAATAAAAAAATAATAAAAAAAAACTAGCCCCCCAACGTCGTGAACAAATTGCAACAACCTCTCTTCATCTTCAACCAACAGCAAACCTCAACCAGCTGCACAGCAACTCGTCGCTAGCCTCACGTCCAAACGACCACCTGCAACGTCCAGCCAAAAATTACCCCTCCACCATCGCTGCTCTTTCTTCTTCGTCCCTCATACACACACAGTCGACCACCCAACCCCTACGTCGTTACCACCCTTACGCCCAGCTGAACTCACATCCCACCTTCGTCTTCCACACCACACCAGTCAGCTCGTCCATGAACGACCATCTCGACGACATCCAGAAACCAACCAACGCTGATCCATCCTCCTCCAGTCGCCGGAGAAACCAGCAACGTCCAGCCACAAACAACCACCTGAAGCAGTTGCTTCTCCCTCACGTCCAAACGACCACCAAACCATCCCCCATCTTCTTCTTCCCGTCTTAAAAAATTCCAGAAAACTATATATAAAAAGAGAAAAATGTTTCTGTTTTGGTGCGGGTGAAGATTTAAACTTCAGTTCATCTTCTGGTATTGTTTCGTACATTAGGTTGAGCTGAGTTTGTTGAAGTTGTTGCTGTACGCCGAGGTCTCGTTCGGTCGTACGTTGAGGTTTTCCGATGCCTTCTGTGGTCGCAGATAAAATCTTTGCCATGAGTTCTCGGATTTGCTCAGCCTCATTGTAATTTCACCCAGTTAATTTATATAAAATGTGCATCTTCTTTTACATATGGTGATTCAACAATATTTTGGTTTTGGTTTGTTTTCTTTAGTCGAATATGAATTGTTTTTATTATTTGTTCCTACATTTAGCACATAGGCTAATTTGAATCAGATTTTGTTGTTTGGGGTGTTATCAGTGATTTTAATGCTTTAGCCTCTACTATTGTGCTTATAATTTTATTGTGTTGTTCCAAACATGGACTTTAGTGTTAATAAATTGGGTCATATAAGTCAAGACTAGATTTACTAGGCATGTTTGGGGTCTACATCTTTTATGGATACAAATTAATAGGATTTAGGTTGATGAGACTAACAAGAATTAAAAACTGTATTTGGTTTATCTATTCAATAAGTATACATAGCTGATATATCATCGTGGTTACGGGTACGGTTCCTGTGACGTAGTTGTGATGCTTAATTTCCAAAATTTGGGGGTGCATTTTATGTAACCAGACCATAACGACTTTGACTAATAAAACCTGTTAGAAATCGAGGTGTTCCATTAGTTGAATTTCACATGTCCTCGCAAAGTAGAAAATTGTAGTTTCCTTAGGTTTGCCTTTTAAATAATAAAATGAGACGAACCTCGCCAAATAAAACGCAAAAACTGTGGGCCCTCATAAATGTATATATTAAAACTCTTTGTTTAGCGAATTTCGCGGCCTTCCCCAAAATAATAACGCGTTAGTCTCTTTAGGCGCGTGTTAATAATCTCACTTTCTTAAACTCGGGTGCACATTTATGTGACCCAAATCCAAATCTCAATGTATTTGAAATATGTTAATAACCACGGGTACATTGATGTGACGAGGTTTGAGATGTGTTTTCACAACGTTGCAATTCTCATTAAAAATTATAATAAAAGCGGTTCAAAGTTAAAAGCACATAGGTAAAAACACGTATTAAAAATCAGATAATTTGGACAAATATAAAAGTTAAGCGACCGTGCTAGAACCACGGAACTCGGGAATGCCTAACACCTTCTCCCGGGTTAACAGAATTCCTTATCCGGATTTCTGGTTCGTAGACTGTAATACTGATTCAATTTTTTCCTCGATTCGGGATTCAAACCGGTGACTTGGGACACCATAAATATCTCAAGTGGCGACTCCAAATCTTAATAATAAATCTCGTTTCGATTGTCCTTTAATTGGAAAAACTCCATTTACCACATCCTTCGCGGTGCAGTTGGGTAAAAAGGAGGTGTGATAGCTCTGGCGACTCCGCTGGGGATTAAATAATGAACTTCGGTTCAAGGTTTAAGAATTCAAGCTTAGAATAATTGTTATGTTTGGATTTATCTGACTTTCTATATGTTTTCCTATAAAATGTGCTAAATGCTTTACCGCTTTGATATTATTTGAATTGTATATATAAACTGTGTCGAAACCTTTCTCTTCTCACCTTCGGGGATGTGCTTACTGGTTGAGACTCCATATTCTGTTAGTGTCATGCCTTGAAATAAGAAAAGGGCTCGGACAAGTTACAAAGTTGGACGATCTCGCGGGTCCCCGATATGTAACCCCCTCCCCGACTCGAGTTGTCCTCTCGGGTACACTGTCTAGAACACATACCCAGGTTTTTAACCTAGAATAACTTGACTTCATTCCGGATCCCTAGTAGGAATGCTTATTTGCATCATGTTGCATATTGACTTAGGGGACTCAACACAGGGGTTGGGTCCGTCTAGGACAGGTAATCTAAAATAAAAAAGACCATCCTGCTGCATCATGTTTGTTTTATGCATTTATTTGCTTCAGACTTGCATCCTGACCGATTTATGAAAATCGGGAATATTGGAAAATGGTGAAAAAAAAGGGAAAAAGAGAAAAATAGCAGTGTAGAGAGATAACTACTTATTTTTAGAAAAAACCAATGCCTAAGTAGTGTCAAAAACTCTGTCAAAATTTTGGGAAAAAAAAGGAATGTTTTTTTTATTTGAAAAACAAAAGAAAAGAGTCTTGTTTTCAAATTCAGTTCTATTGGCCGAACTACGCTGGTTTGATTCTCGCCGGATGTGAGATACGTAGGCAACCCTCATCGGGTCCAACCTCCCCTTTTGCAAAAATAACCAAAACAATGTCAAATTTTAATTTTGTTATAAAAAAGTCGGGTGATGTCGTTCTTATCAAATATAGCCGAATGTTCCCGAAAGGGACGCCGGAAGGCTGACTTTGAATAAACGGCCACCCTTGGTCATTTTTGTAGATTTTTGGTCGGTTGACCCACACAACCTTAAAATATTCGTCCCCGAGACGCTGAAAGGTCGTGTTTGCAATATCGGGTTTTATTTTGACCCACGTGTTACCCCTATATTTTTCATTACTTATTAGCCAAAGATTAACCATTTCATAATTTAAATCACTCTTTTTCGAAACATACACAACATGCTCAATTACTTAACAAATTTACAACTTACAAGGCCCGACATATATCTATATAAGTCCATAATCCCACGTTTTCTGTCTACAGAGCCTCTAAGATATGACAGGGATAATACAATACTTGCCGGTAACAAGGCTCCGGCTATACCTTA
>MU769054.1:14506-35289 GCA_026770625.1 Nicotiana glauca
AATCCCACGTTTTCTGTCTACGGAGCCTCTAAGATATGACAGGGATAATACAATACTTGCCGGTAACAAGGCTCCGGCTATACCTTACACAAAACCAAAATAAGACTCCAAAAATAGAAGTGGCATGAGCCACGCAGGGCCCCGAGAGGAAAGGGGCTCACCAAACGGCTAGTGGAAGATGAAGGAGTGCTACTGCCGATAAACTGAAGTACCTGATACGAATACACCTACAATCATAACACGAATGTAGCGCCCCCGGCAAAAGGGACGTCAGTACACTTGAATTGTACTGGTATGTATAAACAAGCTTTGTCCCAAGTAAACTCAAGCCATAAACAAGTAAGTCACGGTAATAGAAACAACAAACCAATACATAAGAGTTAACAAGTCAAGCCAACCAAGTTTTAAACACCTAAGTTTGTTTCAAGTAGATCTAAAACCATATACAAGTAGAAAACAACAATAGAAGCAACAACCAACACACATGGAAGGCACAATCAAGCCAAACAAAGGGACAATCAGTTCCCTACAGATTACAAACTCTCCTGCTGTCTCCTTTCACAAGTTCTCATCAATGATTTCACAATTGGTACACATATTGATTTCAATGGCGATTTCGATCGCATACCACCCTTATTACCTCGTCCACCCTTATTACCTCGGCCACCCTTATCACCCCAACCCATAGTTATCATATTTTGTTTCGGCGCGCAACTCGATCCCACCGTACAGTTTCAAATCACAACAATCACAACAACAACCAAGAACACTTCACAAAGATCACATCAAAAACAATAAGCAATTCATAAAGATTACAACAACATGTCACTTAGGAGTCACAACAATTATTCACAAGTGTTCCCATAACCATCAATACTATTTCCATTAGATTCCACAATTCACAAGTGTTTTATGTTACCACAATGCTTTTCAAGTCACAGCCGCAACAACGTTACAAGTGTTTCCATAGCCAATAGTACCAATCCTATTATGTTCAATAGTTCAAAAGCAATTCAAGTCATTTCATTAACTTCCCACAAGAAACCAAATATGTTGTTACCACCATTGTTCCCAATTTCATCATTTACAATTCCCTTTTTATCAATTGTTTTCCAACTCTTACCACATAACTTTTAACCAAACAAAATCATCACCCAACAAAACAATCACAAGAGTCTCACAACAATTCATATAGCTATCACATACCATTTATTTGCACACCAAAACAGGGCGATTTCACAAGGATCAAAGTTAGCCATACATACCTGGAGTCGAATTTCCTTTCTTTTTCTTTTATCTCCTACTTCCAATTCACCCAATAATCTAGCAGCGTCAATCTAGGTCACAAGTTACACATATATCTTAGAATCGAAATTCACAATTACTATCCGAGCTTATTTGGGTTATCGAGCACCGCCCCTTACTTCTACCCATTTCCATTTTACTAAATTTCAAGTATAAAGAACATGTATGAGTGTCTAACTTCCTTTTTCAAGAGTTAATGCATGAAAATCTTTCTTTCCTTTAAAAATCTGAGAATCAAGGAAAAAGGGATTAGGGATTTTACCTTTAGAAATGGAGATGAAGACACTTGACTTAGAATTTTTCGGACCAAGCAAATTTGAAGAACAGTTTTTTTTTAAGAAGATAATCTTTCTCTCAAGAACCCCTCCCTTTCTCTCTCTTATTTTGCTCAGAAAAGTGGTTAAAATGAGGGGTTAGGGCGTTATATTAGAAAGGGGGTCGGGTTTTAAAATTAGAAAAATAGAAGCCCGGGTGAGATCTGCGGTCGCATCTGCGATCGTAGAGTAAACATGCGATCCGCATAATGGACCGCAGAAATTGCTCCTCAAAACCCAAATTTTCTGACACGATTTGCGACAAGAATGCGGTCTGCATTCATGTTTTGCGGTCACATAATGCGCCGCAGAATTGACCGCATTTTAACTTCAATTTTTGACAAATCTTCTATTGCAATCTGCGGTAGAAATGCGGTCCGCATTTCGATTCTGCGATCGCAGAATGGGCCACATTTTTGACATCATTGTAGACCAATTTTTTGCTTCACTCTGCGGTAGCAATGCGGTCCGCATAGCTGATCTGTGACCGCATTCTTGACCGCAGAATTGACAATTTTCTGGAAAAATTTATTCTTCTGATTTTTAAAGCGTAGATCACCACCGAGGGTCCGAACCGCGGCGAGCTTGCTCGCCGCGAAGAATTCTACACATTCCTAACACAATATTCGGACCTTGACACTATGAGCTACTAGGTTTTAAGCACAAAATTTTACGGGGCCTTACACGGGGATTTTTACTTCTATTTCCTCACTGTTTTGACTTATATTTAAACTCAATCCTGTTGATAATTATTGTTTACAAACTCAGCCATTTTCATACAGATTTGAAACTCAAATGATATTTCTAAATGATAGTTTGGGCTGAGAACTCCTGTTTTACAAATGCCCAAGTGGCTTGTGATGATTTTTGAACTGAGTGAGGCCGAGGGCCATATATGTGAGGATATGTTGAGTTATATGAGGCCGAGGGCTTGAGATACATTTATATGCCACGAGGTGTCTTGAGTGATGTGAGGAGGCTTTCAGGCCTTGTGAGTGCTGTGAGGAGGCTTTCAGGCTTTGTGAGTGATTTGAGGAGGCTTTCAGGCCTTATAAGTGATGTGAAAAGGCTTTCAGGCCATATGTTGATATGAGAAGGCTTTCAGGCCTTATGTTGATATAGCGCTTGGGCCGTAAGGAGCCCCTCCGGGGTCTGCACACCCACAATGAGTGTGAGTACCCATTATGCTGAGTGATTGATGCTGAGCCCGAGGGGCTGATATGAGTGTTTCTGAGAGTGAGCCTGAGGGGCTGATATGAGTGATTGTGAAGTAGCCCGAGGGGCTGGTACCGCCTTGAGATATTGCCCGAGGGGCGAGTTTTATGTGCTCATTTTGCATACTTACTTGTCTTTTACATGTTATACTGTGGTATTTGTGGCCGAGAGGAGGATTTCTATGCTTATCGATACTAGTTGTTTTGTAATTATTTCGAAACTGTTGAAAATACCATTTTCAAAAGAGGTTTAAACTGAGCCAAGAGATTTTCTAAAGATTTCACGATTTCACTATTTTTCTCAAAGGATTGTACACTGCTTCTATTCAGCATGTTGGTTGCTTTACGTGATTTCTTACTACTCAGTTGTTATTTACCTTTATTACTCATTGTGTTGGAGTACTCACTTTACTCCCTGCACCTCGTGTGCAGATGCAGGTATTTATTCACCCGGTAGCTGGTATTAGCTGTTTGGGGGCAGAGTTGTAGGAGTTTAGCAAGGTTATCCAGCATTCGCAGCACCGTTTCTTTTTATGTTATTCATTCTTCCTATTCAGTGTATTTCTAGACTTAGTAAATGTAATTACACTCTTATAGATGCTCGTGACTTGTGACACCTCTGTTTGGGCTGTGTTTGGGTTGTACTTCCGCTAAGTAATGTTATGAAATCACCTTTAAAGTTGTTTATTAATGTTAGCTATTTTTGAACCAGGCAATTTGGGTTGGTTGGCTGTCCTTGTCTTCACGAGAGGCACCATCACGACCGGAGCAGGGTTTGGGTCGTGACAAGTTGTATCAGAGCCTAGGTCACATAGGTCTCACGAGTCATGAGCAGGTTTAGTAGAGTCGCGGATCGGTACAGAGACGTCTGTATTTATCCTCGAGAGGCTGCAGAACCTTTAGGAAAACTTCGCATTCTTGAATTCTTATAGTGCATCCTTGATTCAGCTTGGGAAGTAATTCTTGAAACTCCTTCCACTCGTTCGCATGCGCGCATGAGCGCTGAGTATCAAATGTGCCTTGATGGCTTGTGACTCCCCGATCGAATGGCGAGATGTGATTTCTGTGAGTTGATGTTGGGTCAGTCTGGAGGACTTGAGGCCGGATCTTTTGTGTTGGAAGAGTAGGGACTGGGTTAGTTATCTCAACACACAAAAACTTTGTCATTTCAGGTCCAGTTGATGTTTGGCTATAATTACATATTTTTAATGCATTACCTACCTTACATTTAGGTGCTTTAATGCTAAATTATACTATATTTTTGTTTAATTGAGTCTATTTTATGTATAGGTACATTTAAGACGAAATTGGGAGCAAAGTAAAGATTTTATGTGTATTTTTGCCATATGTTTATAGACATATACCTAATTGTCTTGCTTGATTGATTTACTAGAATTATAAATGCGTTCTTGTTGATTCTAACTCCATACACATATAGGCGTTAGGTTAGATTGAATAGGAGAGTAAGAACTCGACAGATTCTTATGTGCAATATTAACCCTGTTAACTAATAAACTAGATAAATTAGTTAGTCAATTCAATTAAAGAATACAATAGGATTGTTAGATAGCCCATAGCCCTAGATCGTTTTCATTACATTGATAACAAAAAAATCCGCTCTTTCTCTATTCAAACTTCATTATTTATATTTCTTTAATTAATTAGTTTAGAATCAAATACTTCTAGGTTTAATTATTGTTTAGATAATTAGGATAGTCTAATTTGGTTAATAGCTAATCACAAGTTCTCGTGGGATCGACATCCGACTTTTAGTCACTTTATTACTTGACGACCGTGTATACTTGCATGTGCTTTTGACCGCAACATGTTTTTGATGCCATGGCCGGGGACTTAGAAATTGACTATTTTTCTAAATTAGACTTTTACTTTTATTTTTTTCAAGTTTTTTTTTCTTCTCTTTTTGTAAATATTTTAAAGTTTAAAACTATTTGACTTTTCTCTTAGTGTGTTTCTAGTTCTCTCAACAAGACATATAGGGATGAAATATTCAGAGACAAGGTTATTGATGAAGACGCTTGGTTGACGGAAGACTTTTATGGCCCGACTTTTTGGGCTTGTCATGACTTGAACTCTGGAAGGTCTAAATTTGAATATGGGAGTAAGGATTGGTATTGGGATGTATATTCTCGATTAGGCGAATATGCGGAATGACATTGTCTTCTAACAACGTTGGTGAATGATTGGTCGAAGGAGAGGGATGAACTTGCACATAAAATTGATAATTTTGGCTTGGATGTAACGCTACAATTAAATACTGAGTTGTGTGAAGCTGAAAAAAAATCTTCTAGACCAAATTGAGGAGTTAAAACGAGAATACCAATCATTAGACCATATTTTTCGTGAGGATTCCAATATTGAGAAGAGTACTCTAGAGTCATGTGAGAGAGTAGATAACATTACTTTGGGTGACTAGTATATGTAAATATGGGGATGCAAATAGTAGTAAAATTCATGAGTTAGGGCTCATTAGACCCCATTCCAATCATTTTTCCACATTGTGTTTAGATAGTAAGATAGTAATCGAGCCATCTGAGCCAATGAGGGGGTCAAAGAGTGAGGAAGAGAGTGCCTATATTCTTGAATTTGTTGTGCCAAAAAGTAAAAATTACATTCCTCATCTAAAGGCCGAGAAGTATAGAGTGAAAAAATTATTACTTGGCCTAGTTGTCGGTGTAGCCCCACCTCTAGAGCATAGTCGCAGACTTGATGCTATGTTAGGCGTAAAATTCATAAGTTCAAGGTGGAGGAAAAAGTGATTTATGTTGTGCCGCGATATTAAATTAGGCGATTGTTGGGAGGCAACCCAGCTTTACTGCTTTCTTTTACTTTTGATTTTTTTTTTCTTATTGTATTATTTTTGTAGTGTTGTTTTATTTTGTAGGATTATGAGCATAAGAAGGAAGCCATTGGAAGTGTTCATAAGTGAGCTAGTCGGTTTTAACTAGTGTGAGGTACCCGCACAAAGGACCATCATTGGGAGAAGTTTGAGTATCGAGCTGCTATTGCTTCGGCCTTTGGCCTTTCAGGGAGTTTCTCGTTCACCCTTGTTAATTTTTATTTTATTGGTGCATTGAGGACATTGCATTCTTTTAAGTGTGGGGTGTGAGAATTCCTTTAGATAATTAATAGTATTATGTTAGTAAAAATGTTAACTCCTTATTTTTTTTTATTTTATCTTATCATTTTTGTTTTTGTAGTTGTGTAGTAATTTAGTAGCTTAAATTTTTATTTTTTTTTAATGTGGAAAATCAGAAAAATTGAAAAAAAAAGTTTAGAAAAAATTAAACTTTTCCCGACGATGGATCTCCTAGACAATTTTCTTGAGGGATTAAAGTCTAACCAAAAATACAAAAAAAAAATAAAAAAAATAGAAAAAACAAAATAGCACGTCTTTTAGCTTTCTTTGGGTAGTAATAATTCCCTGTGCTTTTTTTTGTACCTCGATTCTTTTTCATGGGATGTAGTTTGAACCGGGTATTTTTTTTTCTTTTAGAGTAGATTAAGAATTTAAGGAATAAAAGGAGGAAGAATGATGAACTTAGGTGCCCTTGACTTGTTCGATAGTAACATATTTAGTCTTTGGCATGTGTAGTATCTTCCTTATTATTTGAAATTGTTTACGATGCCTTGTTTAGTTGGATGGAATGTCTTGTGACGCCTATGTCTCATTTTCTTGACTTATGTTCATTCTGTGCTTAATGCTTAATATCCCGTGGCTCCGTGAATACTTGCATTTATTTGAGAGTTGGATGGGACCGTCCTTAGTGAGTCATGTGCCATGTGTGGTGAGATTTTTGTGTAGTCTATGTATTGTAGTTATGTCTAGAACTTGCTCGGTAAGTGAGTTGAAGCAAAATTTAAGGTGATGCTCGGTTTAAAAAATGATCTTAGGCTTTCTTTGATCTTTTTGAGCTTATTGCTTATCACAAATAAAATTTATCCCTAGTTAACCTTTTTGAGCCATAGACTTTTATTTGGAACCCACATTACAAGCCTATACCCTTTTTATTCTTAATTGACATTGTTTTGATTCTTTTTCCTTTAAAGCACTTTAATTGTGAGATGAACGCTAAAAGAAGTAAGAAGGAACTAAGTATGGGATGGCTTTTGAGTGGAACCAATAATAGAAAGAAAGGTGCACTTGTTTTGTAAAATAATATGCCACTAGTAAAAATTGTAAAATTAAAAGAAAAAGAAAAAAATACAGATGAATAAATGTCTTGTTCTTGCTGGTGGAATATAAATTAAAGTAGTGCTTAATGAAAGAGGGAACATTATTGGGGTGATTGTAGTTGTGAAATTAAAGTGGACTAAGGAATTTGCACTTAAGTTATCATGTGATGTGTTAAAGTACTTAGGAGGTTGAGTCACTATTCCAAAATATATCCTATCCATACCTTAGCCCACATTACAACCACAAAAAAGTCCTAATTGATTTTAGATCGAGTGAGCCTGCATTAGTAGAGATTTAGATTAAGGGCAAGCCTATGGTAACAATTGCATGTATGTGACTTCTTTGTGAGAGTAAGTGATTTTCTTTGATATACATGAGTCATTAAAATATATTTGATCATGAGATTCGACTGTGTAGATTCAACGTATTCTCATATTCTTGTTGTGAGGGCACATGGCTTCACGAGGGATATGTAACTTTATTAGACTTCTCTACAATGTTGAGTGTTCAAGCCATGAGTGCATTGTGATATTGAGTTGGTTTTTGAGGCTATGATTGTTTTGAGCATATTGTCTTTGTTTGAATGTTTGGAAGTATGGCATAAGAAAAGGGAAGTGTGTGTGATTGTATATGCTATAGTTTTGTTGTTGCTATCAACCATGGTCATTGGTGTAGTGTCTTCAAATATGGTAAATATAAAGTGTGGGGTTGACTCAAGGACGAGCAATATTTAAGTGTGGGGTAGTGATGTTTGGCTATAATTATATATTTTTAATGCATTACTTACCTTACATTTTAGTGCTTTAATGTTAAATTATACTATATTTTTGCTTAATTGAGTCTATTTTATATGTAGGTACATTTAAGACAAAATTGGGAGCAAAGCAAAGATTTTATGTGTATTTTATGCACTACAAAAATGCCTCGTGATTATTTGATGATGGGAAACCCAGTCGGATATCTCAGAAAGGACAGTGATCTCCCCCTGAAAAGTATCAGGACCATAAAGAGAAGAAAAAGGAGATTTCATGTTGATATTAGAAAATGGTGAGATAATGAAACAATGATTGAAGACAAATTTCAAAAGAAGACAAAAAAAACAAAGGCAAGAGTTTTGGGAAGAAAAAAAAAACAAAAATGTTAAAAGGCAAAAAAACAATTGAAGTAAGGAATTGAAAAGAAACGAGAAGGAAAACGTACTGCGTTGGCTTGGACCTGCATTACGAGATTTTTCCTATTTTGCCCGGTATAAGTTTATTTCTGGCCCTACACTGTTCCAACTGGTATTAAAAGGGTCCTAAACCTAATTTGGAGGTGGAGAACATTTTTTAGAGGAAAACACAAGCACAGAGCCGCCGTAGAGGCCGGGTTTCATCTTTTCTTCCACTAACTTAGTCTTTTTATGCTTCTTTGTATGATTTGTTATTTTGCTATCATGTCTATGTGGAGCTAAACTTCACGTTCTAGGGTTGTGGTTCTTTCATGACTATTTTTATTCGAATATTGATTTTGATTACTTAGTTTATCATATTAGTTTATTTATGCAATCTTGCGCTTAATTATTTAATTGCTTGATCACCAATTGAATACTATCTACGAATCTTGAATTGAACTTGAAAGTGGGAATTCTAGATTGCATATAGGATTGAGTAGAGCAAGTTCTTGAACCTGGGCATCGGGGAACGGATTCGCGATTAGGATAGACATATACCTAATTGCCTTGCTTGATTGATTTACAGGAATTATAAATGCGTTCTTGCTAATTCTAACTCCATAGACATATAGGCGTTAGGTTAGCTTGAATAGGCAAGTAAGAAATCGACATATTCTTTTGAGCAATATTAACCCTGTTAACCAATAAACTAGATAAATTAGTTAGTCAATTCAATTGAAGAATACAATGGGATTGTCAGATAGCCCATAGCCCTAGATCGTTTTCATTACATTGATATCATAAAAATCCGCTCTTTCTGTATTCAAAGTTCATTATTTATATTTCTTTCATTAATTAGTTTAGAATCAAACACTTCTAGGTTTAATTCTTGTTTAGATAATTAGGATAGTCTAATTTGGTTAATAGTTAATCACAAGTCCTCGTGTGATCGACATCCATCTTTTAGTCACTTTATTACTTGACGACCGCGTATACTTGCGTGTGCGTTTGGCCGCAACATCATCAAATAGAATTCATGAAGAAGATCATGCAATCCACATGATTTTATCTTACTATTGAATCTCCTTCTTCTAACCATGATAAAGTTCATGCTAATAAGATCCACCAAATAATCTTTTACCACTTCCTCCAAACTTTTACCACTTATGGACGTTCTTATAAAACCTTCCGCAATCCATAATTGGATCAGTCTGCACATCTCAATCTGATAATCCACTAGGAAACCACCCATAGAAAGAAAACAAGGTTTAATGTGTCACGAACTTGGCACGACCCAAATTTCCCTCTGTTGGGTTTCGTGATGGCACCTAGTCTTAGGGACTAGGAAAGCCTAACATTTACTGAATATTAACCATAATAATGAAAGCCTAAAAGTTTCAACATAGTAATCTTTATAGAATTTACATTTTCTCAAAGACGGCGGTACAAGTCATAAGCTCTACAGAGTTTCGCTACAACTTCTAAACACAACTGTGGGAATACAAAATAGGAAGGTGACTCCGAAACCCGCAAACGGAGCAACAGGGTTACCTTGAGTCTCCTCGGCAAGAATCTGCACAGCTACTAATGATCAATATCTGGATCTATGCCAACAAATGTACATAAGTGTAGTATGAGCACACCACATCGGTGGCCAGTAAGTATCAAGACTAACCTCGGTGGAGTAGTGACGAGGAATAATCAAGACACCTACTGGTCTAATATACTAAACAAGCAAGAGTATAGAAACAATAGAACATGATATCTATATATAGACTACGCATATGGCTAACAATGCAGTAATTGCAATAAGGAAAGAAAACAACAAGTAACAACGGAACACCATAATAAGAACACAGAAAACTGAATAGAAATACAAACCAAATCCAATATCACAAATACAGTAAAGACAAGTCATAACTCAGCAACTACGACAATTTTCACATTAGGTCTTAGCCAACAAACTTCAATCAATTAGTCAAATCCTTCAATTGATAAAAATATTTCAAAATATACTTCATTCAAGTAAATATTTTTCAAAAATAGTACTTTAAAAATGAATACCTTTCGAATATAATCTTTTCAAATAAATATCCTTTGAATATAAGTCACTCTATGACACCTTATATCATAATCATACAATACGAGTCTCAATACCTAAACCATAACACTTGGCATCCTGTGTCCTCATCACACCTCATAATCATACAAGCAATTCACGTGCCAAATAGAGCCATTCTCACATGAAAGGCAAATAAACAAGGATGTGCGTCTATACTCGGCAATATCAAGAAGCCTCTTATCCAATAAGGGTGCTTAGCCACGTGTATACTTATGCAAATGTCCTAACATAGTTCATACCAGCTAGTAAGCATAAGGAAAGGAACGGACAACACGTAGAATATTTACACAGGGATAAGATCAATGAAAAGCAATAGCTCAGAACACATTGATAATAACAGGGCATGTCCCAGGATACCGTCCCGTAGTCCCAAACGTAAATGTGCAGGGGGATCTACCGGAATACCATTCCGTAGTCCCAAAGTAAATATACAGAATAAGGGGATGTATCGGGATACCGTCCCGTAGTTCCAAAGTAAATATGAAGTGCAACCAACAGAAATAATAGTTACAGCACGGCAGAAACCTCGTACATCACCACAACAAGTACAACAACAACAATGGCAACAATACAAAGTACGGCGAGTGTATCTACTGAAGAACTTTAAATCACAAAGCAACAATAGAACCATTTCACAAGGAATAACCACAGTAAAGAATGTTAGGCATAAAGGGAAAAGTTCAACAATGGAAAATTAACATGTTGCAACGACCCCACAATATACAAGTCAACAATAAGGAAGTCAACACGAGTCAAATACTTCCAAATAAAGGCAAGTCAACTAAGATATATGTTATCTAAACTCCTTGTAAGGTTGAGCAATTGCGAAGGATATTCAACAATTTAAATAATGGTAAGCAGCAGAAGATAATACTCACTCCAATTAGGACTAAACAATTATAGGATGAGACAATAACAATTTCTATTAAAAATAAGAAGTTATTAAAGATAGCATGACGATAGATGAGGTAAAATCTTCAGTTAAGTCAAATAAGAGTCAAATAGGTAATAAGAGTGAATCCTAAAGCAGTTAATTCTAACTAAAGCATGTAGAAGTGAAACCAGCAAATAGGAACTCAAACGTATCGCGAACAACATCATACACAACGAGTATAAGGACCTAAGAACCCTAAGGCCAAATTTCCATAAATAAGTCTGAGCATACACTCATCAACTCACGTGCACGCACTACAATCAACATAGAAGACTCATCCTAATGGGAAAGCCCCCACAAGGATAGGCAAGATAATTACCTCAAAAATGACAGACTGATACTCTAAAATGCATTTTTCTAGGGTGAGAAGACCTCCAAACGGCTCAAATCTAACCAAAGTAACTTTAAAGAACAAATAAAACTCATAAGAAATTATTCCGGATAAAAAAGTCTCAATCTTTAACCAAATCCAAAAATTGATCGAAAAGTCGACCCCCCCGGGCCCGCACCTCGGAACCTGACAAATTTTACAAAAATTGAATACACATTCAGATACGAGTTCAACCATATGAAAATTATCAAATTCCGATATCATTTGGTCTTTCAAATCATGATTTTTCATTTTAGAAATTTTCTTCAGAAACCAACATTTTCCTCAACCCAAAACATAATTTCAATGATAAAAACAAAGATAAAATTATGGAATATATTAAATTCTAGGTGAAGAATACTTACCCAATTAATTTTCTTGAAAACCCCACAAAGAACCTGAGCTCCACAAATCAGGATATGATAAAAATGATCTAACCCTCGATTTGGGAATATATTCTACCTACAGGTATTTATGCATCCCAAATGCGGAGAATGGAACTCGTTCGCGAAGAAGAAAAATGAAAGCTACACAGGTTGGTCATCGCGAACGCGATAACAAGCTCACGAACGTGGAAAGAGAAGACAGAAACCTACTCGAATGCGTAGGGAATCACGCCAACGCGAAGAGTAATGACCACCACTGCTCAGGGCCTGGTTTCTACTACGCGAACGCGGAATAGAGGATGCGAAAGCGATGAAGAAAATGTGCGGATCTACGTGATCGCTAGGCGTATTATACGAACGCGAAGAAGAAAATTTGGGCGATCAGCAGAGACTCTTCGCGAAAGTGAAAGAAGCTTCGTGCTTGCGAAGAAGGATATCAGACAGCAGAACCAGCAGTTCACAAACAAGGGAAAATGAACCATAGCCAACCCAAAACACATCCGAGGCCCCCGGGACCCTGTCTAAACACACAAAGAAGTTCTATAACCTAACACGGACTCGCTCGAGGTCTCAAATCATATCGAACAATGCCAAAACTGCAAATCGCCCATGAATCGAGCTTATGAACTTCCAGATCTTCCAACTTCTAGAACTCGCACCGAAACCTATCAAATCAACCCGAAATGATGCCAAATTTTGCAGACACATCCAAAATGACATAACGCAACTGCTTCAGAGCTCAAAATTGCATTCCAACCCCGATATCACAAAAGTCAACTATAGGTCAAACTTCTCCATTTTCCAAACTTCAACTTTTCAATCTTTTGCTGATATGCTTGAAATTACCCTACAGACCTCCAAATCCGAATTCGGACACACACCTAAGTCCAAAATCACCATACAAAGCTATTGAGATTATCCAAAACTCATTCCGGAGCCGTTTACACAAAAGTCAAATTCTGGTCAAATTCCTACCGCTTAAACTTCCAAAACTAGATTCCTTCTTCCAATTCGATTCTAATTCATCCGGTAATTGAATTCAACCATGAACACAAGTTGATAAACATAATATGATGCTTCTGAAGACCTTATGGTGCTGAAAGGAGCTTAAATTCTCAAAACGACCAGCTGGGTCGTTACATTCCTCCCCCAAAACAAACATTCATCATCGAATATGCCTGGATTTGCCTCAAAGTCTTCAAATCACTGAATGCACACTTCCAGCATATACCCGCAGATAAACCCACGTCAGCCCAATCTACATAAGATTGATGACAACATCTCAACTGCAATTTAGCCTTTCTACCAATAACAATAAGCCTTAGGGCCAAAATTTTCACCTTCCATTCATTTCCAAAAGACCCAAGTCTAAATCTACATCCATTACCTGTCTCAACTAGCTGCAACCACATATGACTACACCTACAGAGTACAGACACAAAACATACACACCACACATAGGCTTATAATAACATTTTTTATCACAATAGCTGCCCGAAATCAAATCCACCAGCGGCCATTAGCCTCATATCTAATAGAACTCTATTTCAAACCTCCGTAACACTGACAATGATAAAAGAAACACGAAGAACTCATAACCAACCACCTAAATCAATAAGTCACAACTAACACCACTGGCACACACCCCACAAGCTTCTCAAGAAGCACAAAATAAAAATGACTAAATATGGAAAGAGAAACACAAGAGGGAACTACCAAACAAGCTCGACTGGCACAATTTTCTATCATAACTAACCTACAAAATAATATGACAAAGAAAGAATTAAAGCATAATAACAAATAACAAGGATCTCATCCTGATATAACTTCCATCGCGGTATACATCCCTGTTTAAACACATCAAAATCACATGAAACCACGAGGGTTCTGCCCTCAACTCTGAATCACACGTAGAGTATACATCAACCAGCTAGAACCTCTCACTAGATCAATTATGTCAACAAAATTACAACAAATACAGGCTATCACACCGGTGGAGCATAAAACAAATCACAGCTCGTAGCCAAAAATACTCAGAAATCACATCAAACCTACCGAAATAGACAATAAGAATTTACCACTAGTCTCGTAACTCTCAACAATGACTAGAAATAGACGATAGACACGGCCATCACTCACAGAACCTCCCAACAGGGCAACACATAATAGAGTTCTAAACATGAAACGCACTCAAAAATGGAGCAACAAATAGAGAAACTCGCCCCGATAAGCAGAACTGTAATGAACTATAGATGGTGCTCCTATATAACAAACCGAAAGCATACCCGAATGATATTATCTAGCGTAGAGGCCTTAATCCTACTATATGAAACACATGAACGGTTTGGGCCTCCCCCTCTTGGGCACCCTTTACTCGCCTGAATACCTCGTTGTGACGCATCTGTCCAAAGTATTGGAAAATATCTCACCATGTGGCTAGTATGTCCATACTCAAAGCAACCTTACTGCTGACATGGTTGTGGAAAGTGTGCGGTACGGGTACTTTGAGACCAATGAACACCTCAATCACGGTGTGAATCCTGAAGCGCAAACTAGACTAGATGACCCACAAAACCTCTACCATGCCACACACTGCCTCCAAAATAAGGACCAGCAAATCTCTCCGGTCTACAAGTCCTTCTCACCTCCCCCGAACTCACTCCTGATCTCGTCTGTCCTCTCGATCCCGGTCCAACATTCCCTCTAACTAGCGAGCAATCTCGACCACCTACTGAAACGAAACATCTGACTCTAATTCCCCAGTCATGCAGAGGCGAACATCATGCCTAAGCCCCTTAATGAATCTACAAACTCGCACTCTAACTGTAGTGACCAAGGCCGGTACATGTCTGTCCAAATCACTGAATTCGATGTCATACACTAATACTAACATAGTGCCCTAGCACAGCTGCTCAAACTCTATGCGCTATGTATCCAGAAGGGACTGAGGTACAAATTCTCCTAGAAACATCTTTGAAAACTGAACCCATGTGAGTGAAACCGGTCAGGCTACCCAACTTATATACCCGCCACCACTGATAACCTGATCCCTGAAGCTGGAACGTAGTAAAAGCAACCCTACTCATCTCAACAATACCTATAGTGTGGAGAATGTGATGGAACTCCTCTATGAAATGGTGTGGGTTTTTCGAAGACAAACCACTTGATGTAGGAGGGTCATATTCCTTAAACCTTTCAAATCTAAATTGCCCTCACTCAGATGTTGTTGCCCTGACCATGGGCTGAACTGGATTTATAGGTTGTTTTCGCCATGACACCTGGAACCTGACCAGCATGAACTCGCTTCTCTAGAGTGTGGGTAGTGGGAGTCTGAGTCCCTCCCCTAGCCTGTGAATTAGCTGGTGCAACCAGAATCAACCCCGCCTGAGCCAATTTACCAAACATGCGCAAGAACTGTGGTAAAGTCTTATGAATTCCGGGCGTAACAATAGGCGCCTCTGGTACCTATCCCCCAATTGGAGCTACTAATAACTCCTCAACTACTGCTTTGGAAGATGCTCTAGCTACGACACATACTTCTTGTCAGCCTCTGTCTCTTCCTCTAGTGACACCTCTTCCGGTATCAGCATCAACGCTAACTGCAGCTCGTGTCTTCACCATCTGTGAGAGAATGGAATGAGAAAAGTTCAAAATCTGAGAGCAATAAGCTCGCATGATAGGAGAAAGAAGTGAGATTGTCCTAATAGTTCAGTAGCCTCTTGAAGATAAGTACAGATTTCTCCATACCGATCTACAAGACTCTACTTAACTCGCTTATGACTCGTAGCATCTATGAACCTAGAGCTCTGATACCAACTTGGCACGACCCAATTTTCCCTTCGTTGGGATTCGTGATGGAACCTACACTTAGGGACTAGGTAAGCCTAACATTGACTAAACCTCAACCATAATAAAGAAAGCCTTACAGTCTCAACATAGTAATCTTTATAGAATTTAAATCTTCCCAAACCTACGGTACAACTCATAAGCTCTATAGAGTTTTCGCTACAACTTCTAAACACAACTGTATTGAAATAAGTACATATGGGAATACAAAATAGGAAGGTGACTCCGAAGGCTGCAAACGGAGCAGAAGGGTTACCTTGAGTCTCCTCGGCAAGAATCCGCACAGCTACTAACGATCAATACGTTGATCTGTACATAAAATGTATAAAAGTGTAATATGAGCACACCACAACGGTGCCCAGTAAGTATCAAGACTTACTGATCACGCTCAACTAAGTCTCACAAAATATTAGAGCGTTGCAAATATAATCTAAGTATTTGTGCCCAGAGTCGAACCACGGGGAACTAACCTATCAATTACTATTGTCAGATTTACTGAATTCACACAATCTGTTTTCCCAAACTTTTTTTGATTCACAAGTGATGATTTTCTAACAACTAAAGACTGAAAGCAATTAACAGCTGAAAATTAACTAAGCTTAATGTGTAAACAGTTGGAATAAGGTATAAGGCAATGGTTTCCCCCGTTGTTGATTTCCTTGTTTGTATATGTCTTATAACTATGATTTAGTTGTCTCGATCAATCATGAATGCTCTAGCTATCATAAATCTTTCTCAAGTAAGTACGATAATTTACTAGACCCACATCTCTCAAGCTACACTAGCTAGATTCACGATACAGTTCACTTAGATTGCACCCGATGTATTGTTATCTCTAATTCAACCTCTAAACCCTCGGTTATGACTCTCGTCTATACTCCGAGAGTGATGTTGTTCATACAATTTACCTAAATATCCACTCTCTCTCAAGTAGATACATATTAACTAGAACGGATAATTGAGGGCCCTTTCAACTAACCACAATCAAAACATAGATGAACAAATAGAGATTAACAACCAAATCCAAATATATTAATAAAACAACCAATTCATCCCCAACGGGTTCCACCAAAACCTTAGATTAAGGTATTGAGATACTCATAACAATGGAGGAATAGATTTCTAGATGATTCATAATTGAAAATTGCAAGAAAAATAAAACGGAATAAGAACAATTATGTTTTAGGTGATCTCTCACACTTGTTTCTCTTGCCAAAGTAATCTCAAAATAAGCCTAACCTAGCCTTGGGCGAGTTTCCTACTTATTATAAAGGTTTTACAAAAGCTTTCCCCAAATTGACACTTTGACCCCTCAAATTCTGAGCTCTACACGTGCCACCGCGGCCGCGGCGCCGAACGCGGACGAGTCTGTTGCAAATCGCGGCGCTAACCGCGGGAACCACTGAAGGGTCTTTTGTCTCCGCGTTACATCTCTCATTTTCTCTTTTGTGTTCTGGTTCTTATTGAGTGGGTGATTTCTTCACGTTATTGCCTCTAAACACTTCATTTTGCTTCCTCACATCTTGTATTCCCTGCGAAACGAAATAGCATCAATTAAAGCATTTTATTGGAAACTTACATTACAAAACAACAACAAAGCATGGGCAATTATGGCGTAAATAACAACTACATAGCCTATTATCAACACCCTACACTTAAATTATTGCTAGTCGTAGAGCAATTCACCACACTCCATAAAAATTCATTCCATGTGCTTTTCCCTTAACGACTCGCACCATGAAGATTTTACAAGAGTTACACCTAGTAGTGAGCAACTTTTACCTCAAGAATCAAGATTTTCGTACCCTGCAATATCTGCACTTACTCAAACCACTCTACACAATAGTCAAGATGCACCTTTCCTTCATGATTCACGTGCCCTCACATCACACAAGAGAGTAGTTCTATATATATAATGATAGTGATAAAAATTACGAACTCAAATAGACAGAATTCACTCACTCTCCAAAAGAAACATTCACATGCAAAAAAGATGCACCATAAGCTTGCCCCTAGTGTAGTACTCGACTAATCGAGCCCCACTCAGTCTAAGATCAATAGGACTTTATTTGGTTGTAATGTAGGCTAAGGGACGGGTAGGATACATTTGGATGTAGTGACTAACCCCCCTAAGCACTTTTAATACAATTACATTGAACTTCAAGATCGTCATTTTGTAAACCAACACTCCACCGCATTTATTTAAACATCCCCATACATTAGGTGCAATTTATACAAGCTACCACTTTTTAATCACTACAAAATATATGAATTTTTTTTCTCGTGGTGCTTCTCTTTTTACGCTTCACATTCCCCACCTTTTTCTCTATTTCCATGGTTCCACTTCGAAAACCAAACCACCACCCCACACTTTTGTTTTTACATAATCTCAATACCATTCTAGTGCTTAGTGAGAGAGAGGAAAACTGGTTCAAACAGCAGGCTATTCAAACAATTGGGTAAGGTACACATTGTGGTTGCCAAAGAAACATGCTTATAGGCTTAACGGGGTTAACTAAGATGTAATGCATTCAGGTGGGTTCACTTTTTATGTCTGGCTCAACAAAGAAATTCCTATATCACTTCTAAAACTGAATGAAGCTACTATTTCTCTTTGCAAACACACAGGGTAAGTTCTAGGCATCAATTGTACAACATGGAATACAAATAATACTCACACTCACTTGGCACATGACTCACTCCGGATTAGTTTATCAAGACATTCTCTTTCGAGTGTTCAAGTTAGGCGCAAACATATAATTTTAAGGCACTCAAAGAAGATTCAACCCTTGAAGCTAATCGCTATACTCTAGCGTCTATCGTGTTCAGGTGTAAGAACGCTAAGGGTTTTTCTTATTCAAATTTCAGCTCTTTTCCCATTATTCCTAACCTAAAAAAAATCTACCTATACCCAGTTCAAGCTAAACCCTTGGAAAAGAACCGTGGCCCAAAGAAAAATCAAGGGGGAGTTACAACACTACCTAAGAAAATAAAAAATCTTTTTGGTGTTTTTTGTAGACTAGCTTCCCTCAAGAAAATTGTCTAAAGAATCCGTCATTAGGAAGAGTCTTTATATTTCCCTTTTTTTTCTCTCGACTTAGTCCCTCAAGAACCCCGCTGACAGAGATCCATCATCGGGAGAAGTCGCTTCTATTTTTAACTTCCTAAAACACAATAACTTCTACTCCATTCCTAAACAACTAACACAAAACACAAAGCAAAACCAAGAACAAACAAACAAATAATATTCACAAGTACAACAGACAACGAAATTTCCCCACCCCACACTTAAAAATAAGACATGTCCCTATGGCTTAACAATATAAAAATCAGTGAGGTAAAGGAACTTACCTGAGGGGTCACTCTTGATCCAAAACAGTGTCTGGTTTCATGCTGCAGGCGAGACCCAGAGCTCTCAACCAGCCCATGAACTTCTTTTTTGACTTCACTTGTATGTCAGCCACAACATCAATGCGGGCACCCAAGTCAGTGACGGAGGTCTGCAGTCCCATCATCCGCTGCTCCAAATCATCCAGGCGTGTGCTTCGATGTGGCTGTGATGATCCTGCCTCGTCCCCTTTATGAGGGGCGGTGATCTCAGTAGCATCCTCAGCATCATCATCATCATTAGACTCAGACTCATCAGATAAGTCATCATCGTGTCGTACTGGCTCACATCCTTCTTGCCCAATTTTTCTTGCCCTGAAGGGGTTTTTTATAGGTAACATCCCATCAACTTGAGTGTTCTCAGGAAAACGAGCAAGGCAGCATAGATGGGTGACAAGTGAAGGGAAGTAATGGCCTTTGATTAGTTCGAGCGATCGGATGGATATTTCTTCTGAGTGGACTCAGGTGACATCGAACCCTTGGTGAGTCATGAACTAATAGATCATATCCGCTCGTGGCCCATTTACACCGGTGCTATTGCTGGAAGGTAACAACCTAGTGTTGATGACAGTGAGCCAACATTTGGCCTCCCAAGAAAGAGACTTAGAATGCAAAGTCGTCGGTTGTGCCACCCATTTGGGTTGTTTGCTAGGTATACCAATGACCTCCAGAAGTCTGTCCCAATCAATCGCTGGGCAACTGAATATGAGGTAGTGATCAATACCTGTGAAAGCGGGGAGGCGATGCACCCTGCGGATGGCCTCTGAAGAAGCACTAACCCGGGTGTTGTGCACAGTCACCACCCTTTCCTCATGTTCTGGAAGGTTGGCGTAGAACTCCCTCACTAGCTGAATATTAGCTTCCTCAGGAGTCTCAAAGAAGGTGTCCAGCTGACACCTTTGTAGCTCCTCAAACATAGGGGGGTATTCCCTCATCAAAGCCTTCTTATCAATATGAACCTGATGGAGCAACATCTTGGTACGGTTTTGATTGTACCTGTTGTCAACTTCTTTAGAGACGAACCAAGTGCTATCAAACTCTGGTGCACTGGGTTGGGCCCTAGCTCGTGAGGAGCCTCCTGGGCCACTAGCAGAGGACCCGGTGTTCCGTCTCTTACGTGAAGAACTCATATTACCTGTCAAAACAGAGAAAGGCGTATTAGTATGGGCCTAAAATGGTAACTATGGGTGGTTACTCAGACTTCACCACAACCATGTCACAACATCCCCTTATATCTCCACCATTGAGGCAATTTCACGAACATATTGTGGGCAAGACATTGTTTTTCATATTCATGGCCCAAGGGGATCAAGAAAAACTTCCCCACTTCAATTATTCACACACCCAAACACCCACACTTGCTCAAAGCCATCACCCACCAACAACACCATTCCAAACATTGAAAACATAGCCCCTTCACCAAACATATGCTAAAAACGAAATTACCATCTAAAATAAGAAGAAAAACTAAACAATAACAAAATTATAGCACTACATTAGAACAACATGTATTACCATACAACACAATAAAATAGAAAGAAAAGATGGGGGGGGGGG
>MU769054.1:36686-66678 GCA_026770625.1 Nicotiana glauca
GGGGGTTTGGGGGGGGGGGGAAGGTCATTCGATATATTTTGAGGAAGGGGGGGATTTTTTTTTGTTTTGTTTTGTTAAAATTAAAGAAGATTGAAGAAAGATAAATAAAAACGAAAAAAATAAAAAACATATTTCACCTGGTGCCCCGACCGCTGTCGCATCCGCGGTGTGTGCCGCGATTTGGGACAGAGGGTCCCGTGGTCGACGTCGCGATCGGTGCCACGACCGCGATGAAATTCTATTGTTCCAGTGGTTTCTGCGGTCGCGAAGGGCGCTGATTTTTTTTTTTGTCTTCTAAACATGAAGTTACATAGTGCACTTACAACACATTCGTGGGTTGCCTCCCACACAGCGCATGATTTAACGTCGCGGCACGACGCAAGTAGTTGAGCCCTTACTCCTCATTCACATACTAGGGTTCCTTTAAATTAGTCACCACTGTATCCCCTTTTTCTTCAACTATTCCAAGGTAATGTTTTAACCTTTGCCCATTGACTGAGAACTTGTTTGTCCCATCTTCCTACTCGATCTCAACAGCTCCACTTGCAAACATTTGCACCACTTTAAATGGCCCTGACCATCGGGACTTTAACTTACCCAGAAACAATCTCAACCGTGAATTATACAATAATACTTTGTCACCGGGTTTGAAATCTCTGTCCATAATGTGTTTGTCATGCATCTTCTTCATTTTTTCCTTGTAGAGCCTCATTCTTTCAAAGGCTTGGTATCCAAATTCTTCCAGCTCATGCCACTCCGTCAGTCGATTTTGTCCAGCTGCGTCAGGATCCATGTGTAATTGCTTTAGTGCCCACCAAGCTCGATGTTCTAGCTCCACAGGCAGGTGATAGGCCTTTCCAAATACCAACTTGTATAGTGACATACCTATTAGTGTTTTGAACGTAGTTCTATAGGCCCAGAATGTGTCATCAAGATTCTTTGCCTAATCAGTTCATGTGGCATTCACAATCTTCATTAGTACACTCTTTATCTCCCTGTTGGACACTATCACCTGCCCACTGGTCTGCGGATGGTAAGGAGTAGCCACTTTGTGGCGTACATCATACTTAGCAAGTGATTTCTCGAAGGCCCTATTGCAGAAGTGCGTGCCTCCATCACTGATGATCGCTCTTGGTGTCCCAAACCGGGTGAATATGTTCTTTTTCAGAAATTCAACCACTACTTTTGCATCATTGGTGGGCAAGGCTGCAGCTTCCACCCATTTAGACACGTAATCCACAGCAACAAGTATGTACTTATTGCCAAATGAGCTGATGAAGGGGACCATGAAGTCAATCCCCCAAACATTAAACACCTCTACCTCTTGAATTAGTTTCATTGGCATCTCATGGCGACGGGAAATGTTTCCCGTCCTTCGGCATTCATTGCAGCCCTTTACCCAAAGGGGTACATCTCTAATTACAGTTGTCCAAAAGAACCCGACCTCTAGCACTTTTGCAGCCGTTCTAACCCCCCAAAATGTCCTCCATATGCTGATGCGTGACAAGCCTGCAAAATCAAAGATTGTTCCATCTCGGGGACATATCTCAGGATAATATTATCAACACATATTCGAAACAAATGAGGTTCATCCCAATAATACATGCGGCAATCAAGAAAGAACTTTTTCTTTTGGACAGTTCAAAGGTCCTAGGGAACAATACCGCAAGCCAGGTAGTTTGCAAAATCTGCATACCATGGCGTATCCTCAAGGCTAGCTGCGAGCAGCTGCTCGTCTGGAAAGGTTTCCAGAATCTCTTCGACATCGACTGATTTTTCAGCTCCTTCAAGTCATGATAGATGGCCAGCGACTTGATTTTTTGTGCCCTTACAGTCACGAATTTCGAGGTAGAATTCTTGCAACAGCAGCACCCAATGAATCAGGCGCGGCTTAGACTCCTTTTTCTCAATTAGGTACCTGAGATCTGCATGGTCAGTATACACAATTACCTTGGAACCAATCAGATATGATCGAAACTTGTCAAAAGCAAACACAACTGCCAACATCTCCTTCTCCTTCACTGCGTAGTTAAGGTGTGCACCGCTTAGCGTTCTGCTTGCGTAGTAAATCGGGTGCATCAGATTATCTTTCGCTGCCCCAAGACTACTCCTATAGCATAGTCACCGGCATCACACATGAGCTCAAATGGTTGCTCCCAGTTGGGTACAACAATGATGGGTACAGTTATCAACTTCTTCTCCAGTTCCTCAAATGCCAACCTGCAATCATTAGAAAACACAAAGGGATGATCATTTTCAAGGAGTTTGCATAATGGGTTAGCAATTTTGGAAAAGTCTTTTATGAAATGCCGGTAGAACCAGGCGTGTCCAAGAAAACTTCTTACCACCTTGACTGAAGTGGGCGGTGGTAGCTTCTCAATCACGTCAACCTTAGCATAGTCAACCTTAATTCCTTTTCTGGACACTCGATGTCCCCGGACTATCCTTTCTTGTACCATAAAATGGCACTTCTCCCAGTTTAGCACTAAGTTTGTCTCCACATATCGTTTGAGCAATCTGCTTAAGTGTGGAGACAGTCTTCGAATGAATCTCCCACAACAGATAAATCATCCATAAAGACTTCCATAATATCCTCCATCATATCTTTGAAGATGGCTAGCATCCACCGTTGAAAAGTCGCCGGTGCGTTGCAAAGCCCAAAGTGCATTCTCCGAAAGACAAAGATGTCATACAGACAGGTGAAAGATGTCTTCTCTCTATATTCGGGGGCTATTGATATATCATTGTACCCCGAATATCTATCAAAGAAACAAAAGTGCAATCTTTCGGCTAGCCTGTCCAAGATTTGGTCAATGAAAGGCAAGGGAAAGTGATACTTTCGGGTGGCGGTGTTCAATTTTTGGTAATCCATGCAAATTCGCCACCCTGTGACTGTATGAGTTGAGATCAACTCATTGTTGTCATTTTTCACAACAGTCATTCCCCTCTTTTCGGAACATATTGGACATGGCTGACCCAATTACTATCAGATATGGGGAAAATGATTCCCATATCCAACCATTTGATCACCTCTTTCTTTACAACCTCTTTCATATTAGGGTCCAGCCATCGCTGATGTTCCCTGGAAGGTCTGTGCCCCTCTTCCAGGAGAATCTTATACATACAGAAGGCTATGCTGATACCCTTTATTTCTACCATACTCCAACTAATGGCAGTCTTGTTATCCCGCAGTACCTGCAACAGCCGTTCTACCTGCACATCTAGCAAACGAGATGATATAATAATAGGCAAGGTCGAATCAGGGCCTAAGAATGTATACCTGAGGTGATCTGGGAGTGGCTTCAGCCCCAGCTTGGGTGGTTCTTCTATTGATGGCTTTGCTGGCGGAGTGGCCCTTTTTTCCAGCTCAAGGGACTCGATCTGTGGTTCCCTTGACCAAAACCCTCGTCCTTCAAGTGCCATAACCCATTCAGCTAACCTTTCACCGTCTATTTTTTCTAAATTCGTCAGACATGCCTCCAATGGATCTTTCACAGTTAGTGTCCTATCATCTTCTTGCAAGATTACATCCACTGCCTCCACTAGAGAGCAATTAGCATATTCACCGGGTCTCCTCATTGATTGCTGAACATTGAATATGACTTTTTCATCGTTCAATCTCATTTTAAGTTCCCAACTCTCATAGCCTATCAGTGCTCTCCTAGTGGCTAAAAATGGTCTCCCTAAAATAAGGGGTATCTCCTCATTCACCTGATAATTCAGAACCACAAAGTCTGCAGGGAACACGAACTTCCCCACTTGCACCAGTACATCATCAAGAATACCAGTTGGTTTTTTCATAGTGCGATCAGCTAGCTGTAGCAGCATGGAAGTCGGTCTAGCACTGCCGATGCCCAATTTAGTGTACACTGCCAGTGGCATTAGATTTATGCTGGCTCCCAAATCACACAACACCTTTGCAAAGGCATAACTTCCAATTGTGCATGGAATAGTGAAGCTACCAGGATCGAACATCTTTTGAGCCATCGGTTTTTCCACCACTGCGTTGCAGGTCTGTGTCAGAGTTACGATGGGTAGATCCTGAAAATAAAACTTTCGTGACATTAGATATTTCATCATCTTGGTATAACTAGGCATCTCTCTCAAGGCATCCATCAGAGGAATATTCAACTGAATTTGACGCAACATCTCCATGAACTTTTTGTATTTGTCTACCTTCTTTTGTTTGACTAGTCTCTGAGGGAAGGATACTGGTATCACCCTTTGTGCATTGCTTGTTGGCTTCTCTCTGTTAGGATTTTCTGGCACAAGAGGTGCCACCTGTTCTGCAACTTGCTCGTTCTCCTTTTCTTTGCCCTTTTCCTCCTAACTCTGCTCAACCACCACTTCAGTAAGTTCTGTTAGTTCTTCTACCTCTAATTGAATTGGAGTGGCTGGTGTAGTATTCTTGCTGTCTTGTGCAATTTCCTGCTCTCTATCTAAATATCTATCATTCCTGAGACTGACTGCCATCAGATGATTCGGGTTTTGCTCCTTGGGGTTTATGTTTGTGTCTGCAGGTAAAGTTCCCCGAGGACGGTTGTTCAAAGACATGGAAAACTTACCTAGCTACGTTTCAATATTCTTTATGGCTGAATCATGCACTGCCAATTTTTCCTGCACTTTACTGTTTGTCCCAATGAGTTGCTGAAGCATACCCCTGATTTCCACCATGTTGTTATCTTGCTGCTGAGGGGGTGGTTGATAAGCTAATTGCTGCTGATTTTGCTGTGGATAACCCTATGGTTTCTGATAAGGTACTGGCACTAATTGGTTTTGAGGGTGCATACCCCCAGCCTCCTCCATATTAGGCCTATATTGCTGATTTTGCTGTGGTCTCCACTGCTGTGCTCCTTGTCTATGACCCCCATAATTGTTGACATAATTCATATCTTCCCTAGCCCCTTGATTTTCACCTTCTCCACTCCAAGAACACACAAAGGACTGATTAATACACGGTGTTTATAGTCCACTATTCATCGTATCAATGATGTGCACCTGTTTTATGCCCATCTCATCAATATTCTTTGTTAGTAGGCTCATCTGGGTCACGAGTGTGGCCATGTTCTCTTCCTGCGAATTATTGGGATCAAGCGTAACTGAATGCACTATGGTTTCCAGTGTTGTACCTCTAGTAATCCACCCCGCATTTTGTGACATCTTATCGAGAAGAATTTTGCACTCGGTGAATGTTTTGCTTAAGAAAGCACCTCCAGCTGAAGCATCCACATTCGCTTTCAAGTTGTCAGCTAGACCCATGTAGAATCTCTGGCCGAGCATCTGGTCTAGAATGCCATGATGAGCACACTTCATTAGCATCCCTTTAAATCTTTCCCAAGTTTCTTGCAAGGACTCAGTGGAATGCTGCCTATACTGCAATATGTCATCGATCTGTTGTGCAGTCTTGTTAGACGGATAGAACTTGTTCTGGACCCACTTGACTAATTCCTCCCAAGTGGTAATAGAGTTGATAGGGGCGAATTTAGCCAAGTTTGAGCTGCCCCGGTTATTGAGAATGGGAACAGTAGCAGTTTGATAGCTTCCGGAGTTGCATTTGGCTGCCTTTGGGTCATACAAATTGACAGAAAGTTTTTCAAGTGTTGTTGCGGGTCTTCAATGTATGACCCGGAGAACAGTCCCTTATTCTGCAGCAGATGCATCATGTTGTTGGTGATCTGGAATGTCTCCGCTTGATTTGTGGGCACAGCTATGGCAGTGGCCAGATTGTCAGCTATAGGCTGTGCCTAGTCATAAAGTGCATCTTCGGGCACAAGAGGTGCCACCTCTATGACATTTAAGTCAGCTTTCTCATTCTTGACATTTCCGTTGACGTTATTTACGTCAACCATTCAAATTCGAGTTGGTGTGTATGTTGAGGTTGTTGAAGTCTTTTGTTGGCACGGTTCAACGCCCTAAATGTTTTCTCGGGGTCTGAGAGTCCTTCTAGTAGTTCTCCAGTCCTCGAAGAATTTCTAGGCATACACCTGCTTTCCACAAGATTTCAAACGTTAGAATTTCAGGGAAAAGGATGGTATAGAGAAAATTGATTACACTTAGAATTTTTGTATTTATTTCAATTGTAATTGATAACACCATTAAATCCCCGGCAACGGCGCCAAAATTTGATCACGTTCAACTGACTCTCACAAAAGACTACGCGGGCGTTACAAATATAATCTGAGTATTTATGCCTAGAGTCGAACTATAGGGAACTAACCTATCGATTACTATTGTCAGATTTACTAAATTCACACAATCTGTTTTCCCAAGCTTTTTGATTCACAAGTGATGATTTTCTAACAACTAAAGACCGAAAGTAATTAACATCTAAAAATTAACTAAGCTTAATGTGTAAACAGTTGGAATAAGGTCTAAGGCAATGGTTTCCCCCGTTGTTGAAAACCTTGGTTGTATATGTCTTATAACTATGATTTAGTTGTCTTTATCAATCATGAACATTCCAGCTATCATAAATCTTTCTCAAGTATGTATTATAATTTACTAGTCGCACTCTCTCAAACTACACTAGCTAGATTCACAATACAATTCACTTAGATTGCACCCGAGGTATCGTTATCTCTAATTCAACCTCTAAACCCTCGGTTATGACTCTCGTCTATACTCCGGGAATGATGTTGTTCATACAATTTACCTAAATATGCACTCTCTCTCAAGTAGATACATACTAACTAGGAACGGATAATTGAGGTCCCTTTCAACTAACCACAATCAAAACATAGATGAACAAATAGAGATTAACAACCAAATCCAACTATATTAATAAAACAACCAAGCCATCCCCAATGGGTTCCACCAAAACCTTAGATTAAGGTATTTAGCTACTCATAAAAATGGAGGAATGAATTACTAGAAGATTCATAATAAAAAATTGCAAGAAAAATAAAATAGAATAAGAACAATGATGTTTTGGGTGATCTCTCACACTTGTTTCTCTTGCCAAAGTAATCTCAAAATAAGCCTAACCTAGCCTTGGGCGAGTTTCCTACATATTATAAGGGTTTTACAAAAGCTTTCCCGAATTGACACTTTGACCCCTCAAATTCTGAACTATGCACGTGCCACCGCGGCTGCGGCGCCGATCGCTGCTCCGACCACAGACGAGTCTATTGCAAACCGCGGCACTGACCGCGGGAACTACTGAAGGGTCTTTTGTCTCCGTATTACGTCTCTCATTAGCTCTTTTGTGTTTGGGTGCTTCTTGAGTGGGTGATTTCTTCAAGTTATTGCCTCTAAACACTTCATTTTGCTTCCTCACATCTTGTATTCCCTGCGAAACCAAATAGCATCAATTAAAGCATTTTATTGGCAACTTACATTACAAAACAACAACAAAGTGTGGGCAATTATGGCATAAATAACAACTATATAGCCTATTATCATTAACCTCGGTGGAGTGGTGACGAGGACCAGTCAATACACCTACTCGTCTAATAAACTGAACAAGTATAAGTATAGAATCAACAGAACATGATATCTACATAAAGACTACGTGATATGGCTAACAATACAGTAATTGCAATAAGGAAAGAAACTGCAAGTAACATCGGAGCACCATAAAAAGAATACAAAAAAGTTAACAGAAATACAACCCAAATCCGAAATCACAAATACAGTAAAGACAAGTCATAACTGAGAAACTACGGTAGTTTTCACATTAGGTCTTAGCCAAGAAACTTCAATCAATTAGTCAAATCCTTCAATTGATAAAAATATATCGAAATAAACTTACTTCAAATAAATATTTTTAAAAATTGTTCTTTCAAAATGAATACCTTTCGAATATAATCTTTTCAAATAAATATCCTTCGAATATTAATCATCATGTGATACCTTATCTCATAATCATGCAATAGGGATATCAATACCTGAACCCTAACACTGGGCATCATGTTCCCTCATCACACCTCATAATCATATAGAAAACTCACTCCAATTAATACTAAATAATTATAGGATGAGACAATAACAATTTATATTAAAAATAAGCAGTTATTAATAGATAGCAGGATGATAGAAGAGGCAACATCTTCAGTTAAGTCAAATAAGATTCAAATAGGCAATAAGAGTGAATCCTAAAGAAATTTTCTAACTAAAGCATGTAGAAGTGAAACCAGAAAATAGGGACTGAAACGTATCACGAACAACTTCATACATAATAAGTATAAGGACCAAAGAACCCTAATGGCGAACTTTCCATAAATAAGTCCGAGCACGTACTCATCACCTTGCGTACACGCACTACAATCAACATAGAAGACTCAAATCCTATAGAAAGTCCCCCACATAAGTATAGACAAGATACTTAGCTCAAAAATAACAGACCGATACTCTAAAATGCATTTCTCGGGTAAGAAGACCTCCAGACGGCTCCAAGCTAACCAAAGTAACTTCAAAGCACAAATAAAACGCAAAAGAAACTATTTCGGATCATAAAGTCTCAATCTTTAATCAAATCCAAAAATTGGTCGAAAATTCGACCCCCGGGCCCACACATCAGAACCCGACAAATTTTACAAAAATCATATACCCATTTCGATACGAGTTCAACCATACAAAAATTATCAAATTCTGATACCATTTGGTCTCTCAAATCGTGATTTTCCATTTTAGAAATTTTCGAAAACAAACATTTTCCAAAACCCAAAATACAATTTAAATGATAAGAAAAAAAAGATAAAATTATGGAATATATTAAATTATAGAGGAAGAATTTGCTTGAAAAACCTACATATTATAAAAATGGTCTAACCCACGATTTTTGAATATATTCGCTTGCCCAGGTATTTATGCATCCTGAATGCGGAGGAAGGGTCGCGTTCGCGAAGAAGAAAAATGAAAGCTGCCCAGGTTGGTCATCGCGAATGCGACAACAAGCTTGCGGACGCGGATAAGAGAATACAAAAACTTACTCGAACGCGTAGGGAATCACGTGAGCGCGAAGATTAATGACCACTAGTGCTCAGGGCCTGGTTTCTACTACGCAAATGCGGAAAAGAGCATGCGAATGCGATGATGAAAATATGCAGAGCTATGCAATCGCGAAGCGTATTATGCGAATGTGAAGAACAAAATTTCAGAGATCATCAAAGACTCTTTGCAAATGCGAAATGAGTTTCGCGATCGCAAAGAAGGATATCAGACACCACAACCAGCAGTTCAAAAATAAGGGAAAATGACTCGCAGCCCACCCGGAACACACCCGAAGCTCCCGGGACACTGTCTAAAAAGAAAGACAAGTTCTATAACCTAACACAAGCTCGCTCGAGGTCTCAAATCACATCAAACAATGCCAAAAATGTAAATCGTACCATGAATCGAGCTTATGAACTTCGAAATCGTCCAACTTCTAGAACTCGTACCGAAACCTATCAAATCAACTTGGAATGACGCCAAATTTTACAGACAAGTCCAAAATGACATAAAGGTGCTGCTCCATCTCTTGGAATCACATTCCTACCCCGATATCATAAAAGTCATCTATGGGTCAAACTTTTCTATTTTCCAAACTTCAACTTTTCCAACTTTTGGCAAAATGTCTCAAATTAAGCTACAGACCTGCAAATCCAAATTCAAATGCACATCTAAGTATAAAATCACCATACAAAGCTATTGAGATTATCCAAATCTTATCCCAGAGCCGTTTACACAAAAGTCAAATTTCGTTCAAATTCCCACCACTTAAACATCCAAAACTAGATTTCTTCTTTCAATTCGATTCTGAATCCTACATTAACTGAATTCAACCATGCACGCATGTCGATAAATATAATATGAAGCTTCTCAAGACTTTATGCTGCTGAACACAGCTTGAATTCTCAAAACGATCGTCCGAGTCATTACATAAGGTGATTAGGTAAGTGGTGGTAACTCAAACCGAGTACCTCTAAGCATTTATTTAGATGACTATAATCAATTTCACCTAAGTTTCGGGAAATATACTTCCAACTCTTTAATGTCTTGGCGATTTTAGAAAGATGTCTCGCAATCATTATAATTGGTAAGGGTATTCCTTGGCATTTTTCTACGATTTTCTTTCCAATTTCTTCCAACTCAGGAGGATGATCATGTTCTGGTCCAAATAACTATCACGGAGTAACTTAACTTCCAACTGTTATCTAAATCCAAGAGATGCATCTTATGAGGGCTACTAGGATTTGCATACTTCGATACCTCTATTTCCCTAGTAGTCAATAAAATTCAACTCTCATTGTTGTAGTAAGCAAATGTTCCTCTTATACAATCCCAAATAGTTATACTCCAAATATCATCAACAACAAAAAGGTATCTTCGACCCTTTAGGTTTTTCTGCACTAGGTCAGCTAACTCATTCTCAGCTTTATCATAATCATTTCCTTTGAAAATATTTGTTTGCTTCGAAATGCAATGTAAATCATCTAGAAACATATTTCTACTTTAATATTATTGTGATATTGTAACCCAAACACGAAGGTCAAAATGATACCGGACTGGAAGATGATCATGAGCTTTTCTAACTAGTGTTTTTTTGCGGATACCACCCATGCCCGATATTATGATAATGTCCAGATCCGACAGTGATCTTTTCAATCTTTTAACAATTGTTTCCAACTCTACATCAAGTCTCTGATTATATGATCTTCCAACTTTGGCAGCATTGGATTGCTTTTAGAAGAAGTCCCAATTAAACAATCCCTAGATAATTCAAGAATCTGATCATCATCAACATTATGAGTAGTCATGCTAAAATCATAAGCAAACTCCATCACTTCTTTCGTTGTTGTTTTGGTTTTTGAACAACTGGTTGTAAATCCTCATGTTGTAAAATTTTACATGTTTTTCCAAATTTTCAGGTATGATTTGACTAATGTTCTGCTCAACAATATCTTCTATATCATTATAAGAAACTCTTATTTTTTCCTCCAAAAATTTGATTTTTTCAAAATCAAACCTACTTTTGCTAGCTTCTTCAAGAACTTTGTGAAAGTATTCAGCAGCAGTATGTGGAGATTCTAGTGTTTCGGAAATTTGACTTAATTATATGAGTTTTGGGTTTCTCTGTTGATGTTTCTGAAGAGTTTAAAGAAGAGAAATTACAATACTATAAGCTACCATCATCAAGTGCTTAAGAATATTGTGAAAATGATGGCAGGCCTAAAAATGAATGCGCTGGATTTGCAACAGGAAGATATTAAGCTAGTGTTTGGACATAGATATCATTGAAACTTGAAAAATTAATTTTTGAAGTTGTTAAAAATAATTTTTGAAAGTCAGAACTATGTTAGGACATGCGTTTTATTTGAAGAAAAGTTGAAGTTTTGTGAATGGTAGAAACAATTGCGCCCAAAATTGCCCTAAAGTAGTTTCTGCAAACTTGAAAATTTTTGAAATCTTTTCTTCCAAAACATAATCATATTTCATAAACAAATAATGTTTTTAATTTTTTCTTTGAAAAAATAAAGCAAAAAATTATGGTCAAACGGGATATAATACTTGGAATATTGCTTGATCTGATAACTCGATAGTAAACCTTAAATATGTATTTTGAAGCCTCCGATAGCTTTTTTAAGACTTTCTCAACTTGCGTGCACAGTTCGGGTATTTTTTTGGAAGGCTTTTATGTTAAAATTTGATAAAATATAAAACATTTCCTTAAAAATACATTTGAGTTGACTACGATCAACGTTTTGAGAATATGAACCCAGATTCCTATTTTTACAGTCCCGGTAGGTCTGTATCATGATTTGGGACTTGGGCATATGCCTGGAATATAATTCAGTGATCCATAGCTCGAGTTATCGCTTTTTGTCGAAATTGGAAAGTTTAAAGGCTTAATGCATCTAAAGGTTTGACCAATGTTTGACTTTCTTGACATCGGGTTGTATTTTGGTTTTAGGAACTCAACATAGGTCCATTACTATATTTATGACTTGTCTGTCAAATTTGGTAAAAATTGAAGTTAGTTTAACGTGATTCGAACGCACGGTTGTTATAATAGTAATTCTAAAGTTTTCTTGAAAATTTCATTTGATTTGGTGTCCGATTCATAGTTCTAGGTATTATTTTAGTGATTAGATCGCATTAGCAAGTTCGTATGATATTTTTATATTTGTATGCATGTTTGGTTTGGAGCGGCGAGAGCTCGGGTGAGTTCCAGATAGGCGGAGTGAGTTGGACTTAGGAAAAATATTGGTGTGCTTCAGTTCTAGCACAAGTCTCTAACCTCACAATTGCAATGTCAGCGTTTGCAATTGCGGAGATGGCTGGCTCATCAAGGGTTCGCAATTACGATCAAAAGGTCGTATATGCGGGGGACTATAGTTCGCATTGGTGAATATTTCATTGCAAATGCAAGGATAGAAGAGGTTCAACGACTTTGCAATTGCGAGGGCTTTTTCGCATTTGTGGGGATTCGCAATTGCGACATCTACAACTGGTCAAATATGATTTAGATGGGATTTCTCTCATTCTTTTAAACTTAGAAAACCCTAGAGGCGAACAATCCTTCTTCCCCATTTCATTTGTATAAGACCATTACTCAGTATGGGACCCATTTTGTGGATCTAACCCGTCATGTTATTCTTCTACTTTTTACTAAGAGAGAGAGAGGGTGAGGAGGTTTATAGAGGGACTCACTTACCCCATCAAGATACAAATGGCCAAGGAGACAGGGGGTGAGATTTCTTTTCAGAAGGCTGGTAATGTTGCCAGGTCGATCGAGATGATTCTTACACAAGAGAGAGGGTAGGGGCCAGATAAGAGGCCTCATCATTCCGGTGGGTTTAGTGGTGCCTCATCTGTAGTCAGGGGTACTTTTTGTAGAGGTCATCCTGCCAGGCCATTTCATTAAGCGCTCCCGGCATCCCACAATGCATTAGGTGGTCGCGGCCCTAATATGTCTAATTTCGAACAACTAAACTACAGTCTACCACCAACTCCTAATAGTGACACCTCCACTCCAGAGTTTTCAGGGTGGTTACTCAGGTCAACAAGATCAGTTTCATGATCAACAGTCACAGCAGTCGAGGTTCTATAATACTTGTGCTGATCCGAGAGCATTACTAGATTTCTCCCTCGGGTACCGAGCAGCTCAGAACATCGGGATTCTCGTACCATAGTATTGGCACCGGGCACTTCATCACCTGCTCATCTAGCTTGAGGTAGGGTACAGGAAGCTAGAGGTAGAGGTCAGGCTAGTAGAGGTCGAGGCCAGCCAGCTAGGGCCCTTTTGTTAGATGCAGTTTAGAGTGGTGGAGCCCAACCCCAATGTTATGCTTTCCTAGCCAGGCCCGAGGCTGAGTCATCTAACACTGTTATTCTAGGTATTGTTCCAGTTTTTCATAGAGATGCTTCAGTTCTAATTGATCCGGACTCGACTTATTCCTACGTGTCATCCTATTTTGCTTCATGTCTAGTTATGCATCGTGATTCTCTAAGTTCTCCTGTGCATGTCTCCACACCTTTGAGAGATTCTATTGATATAGATCGTGTCTATCATTCGTGTGTGGTTACTATTGGGAGTCTTGAGACTAGCGTACATCTCATATTTCTCGATATGGTAGATTTTGTTGTTATCTTAAGTATGGATTTGTTGTCACCTTATCATGCTCTTTCGGTTGTCATGCCATGATGCTGACCTCTGCTTTCCCAGGTTTGCCTCGATTAGAGGGGAGAGGGACTCTTGGCCATTCTACCAGCATGGTTATCTCTTATGTGAATGCTCGGCATATGGTCGAGAAGGGGTGTCTAGCTTATTTGGCTTATGTCCGCGATTCTAGTGCGAAGGTTTCTTCTATGAATTCAGTACCAGTTGTTCGTGAGTTTCCAGATATGTTTCTTGCAGCCTATCGTCTAACAGATATATTAACTTCTGTATTGATTTGGCTCTGGGCACTCAGCCTATTTCTATTCCGCCATACTATATGGCCCCGCCAGAGTTGAAAGAATTTAAGGAGGAATTACAAGATTTGTTTGATAAGGGATTCATTAGATCTAGTGTCTCACCCTGGGTGCACCTGTGTTGTTTGTGAAGAATAAAGATGAATCGATGAGGATGTGCATAGAATACCAGCATTCGAACAAAGTCACCATCAAGAACAAATATCCATTATCGAGGATTAATGACCTATTTTATCAGCTTCAGGGTGCCAAGGTGTTTTCAAAGATTGATTTGAGTTTTGGCTACCATCAGTTGAGGATTAGGGCATTCGATGTCCCTAAGACAACGTTTCGAACTCGGTATGGGTATTATAAGTTTCTAGTGATGTTATTTGGGGTGACAAATGCCCCAGCAACATTTATGGACTTGATGAACCGGGTGTTCAAACCCTATTTGGATTCCTTTGTCACTGTGTTCATTGATGATATCTTGATCTACTCCCGTAGCCGAGAGGAGCATGAGTAGCATCTACAAATTGTACTTCAGACTCTGAGAGACAACTAGTTATATTCTAAGTTTACAAAATGCGTGTTTTGCTTGGACTCAATCTCTTTTTTGGGGCACGTTGTATCGGTAGAGTGATTTAGGTAGATCCTAAGAAGATTAAGTCAGTTCAGAACTGGTCTAGACCCACTTCAGCCACAGAGAGTTGGAGTTTCCTATATTTGGTAGGTTATTAACATCAGTTGTGGAGGGGTATTCATTTATAGCAGCCCCATTGACCAGGTTGATAGAAGGGTGCCCCGTTTAGATGGTTAGATGAGTGTGAGGTGAGCTTTCAGAAGCCAAAGACTACTTTGACTACGACGCCAGTATTAGTGTTGCCCATAGGTTCAGGATCTTATACGGTGTATTATGATGCATCTCGTATTGGGGTTGGTGTAGTAATGATGCAGGATGGCAGGATGATTGCATATGTTTCATAGCAGTTGAAGGTTCATGAGAAGAATTACCTTGTTCATGACTTGGAGTTTGCTGCCATTGTTCATGCGCTAAAGATTTGGAGGCATTATGTTTATGGCGTGTCGTGCGAGGTATTCACGGATCATTGGAGATTGCAATATTTGTTCAAATAGAAGGATCTCAATTTGAGGCAGAGGAGGTGGTCGGAGCTGTTGAAAGACTATGATATCACCATCTTGTATCAACCCGGTATGACTAATGTGGTGGCCGATGCCTTGAGTAGAAAGAAAGTGAGTACGGGCATCCTTGCATACATTCTAGTCGGTGAGAGACCACTTGCATTAGATGTTTAGTCTTTTGCCAATCAGCTTTGAGGTTGGATGTTTCAGATCCTAGTAGCTTGTAAAGTTGCTCGGTCTTTCTTGTTTGGGCGCATCAGGGAGTAGCAATATGATGAACCTCATTTTCTTGTCCTTAGGGACATAATGTGGCACTATGATGCCAAGCAGGTTACTGTTGTAGATGAAATAGTTTTGAGTATGCAAGGTCATACTTGTGTGCCTAATATAGATGGACTTCGGGAGTTGATTATTGAAGAGGCCCACAGTTTCCGGTATTATATTCATTCGGGTACTACTAAGATGTATCAGGACGTGCGGCAGCATTATTGTTGATAAGTATGAAGAAGGATATAGTTGCATATGTAGCTCGATGTCTAAATTGTCAGCAAGTAAGTATGAGCAACACAAATCTAGTGGTTTGCTTCAGAAGTTAGAGATTCCTGAGTGGTAGTAGTAACGTATCACAATGAATTTTGTTGTTGGACTCCCATGGACTCAGAGGAAGTTTGATACAGTTTGGGTGATTGTGGACAGACAGACCAAGCTAGCGCATTTCATTCCTGTGGAAATTACCTATTATTCAGAGTGGTTGGTTGAGATTTACATCTGTGATATCTTTCGTCTTCATGGTGTGTCTGTGTCTATCATTTCTGATTGAGGTATGCGGTTCACCTCGCACTTGTGGAGGGCAGTACAATATGAGTTGGGCATGCAGGTTGAGTTGAGCATAGCATTTCATCCTCAGACGGACAGACACTCGGACTGTACTTTTCATATATTGGAGGATATGTTCCACACTTGTGCTATAGATTTTAGGGGTTCATGGGATTAGTTCTTGCCACTTGTGGAGTTGGCCTACAACAACAGCTACCAGTCGAGAATTCAGATGGCTCCCTTTGAGGCATTATACTGGAGGTGATGTTGATCTCTAGTTAGATTGTTCGAGCCGGGGGTGACTCGCTTATTGGGTACAGATTTGGTAATGGATGCCTTGGATAAGGTCAAGATTATTCAGGATTGACTTCGTACAGCTCATTCCAGGCAGAAGAGTTATACTGACGGGTAGAGTTCGTGATGTTGCATTCATGGTCGGAGAGAGGGCATTGCTCTAGGTTTCACCAATGAAGGGTTTCATCAGGTTCAAAAAGAAGGGCATGTGGAGCCCTAGTTATATCAGACTTTTTGAGATTTTTCACAGAGTGGGTGAGATGGCTTACAAGCTCGCATTGCCACCTAGTTTATCAGCAGTCCATCTGTCATTCCATGTTTTCATGCTCCGGAAGTATCATGGTGATCCGTCCTATGTGTTAGATTTTAGCTCAGTCCAATTGGACAAGAATTTAACTTATGAAGAGGAGCCAGTGGCTATTCTAGCCCAATAGGTTCGTCAGTTGATATCAAAGAGTTATCCTTCAGTTCGAGTGCAGTTAAGAGGTCAGCCCATTGAGGCAGCTAGTTGGGAGTCCGAGTCGGATATGCGGAGTAGTTATCCACACCTTTTCACCAGTCCAAGTACTTTTCTATGTCCTTTCGAGGACGAACAATTGTTTTAGATGTGAAGAATGTGATGAACCCATAGGTCATATAGAGTTTTAAACCTTAAATCTGTGTTTTGAAGCCTTTGGTAGCTTATTTAAGACTTCCTCAATTTGCGTGTGCATTCGAAAGGCTTTTATGTTAAAAATTGATAAAATATGAAATTTTGCCTTAAAAATATATTTGAATTGACTTCAGTCAATATTTTTAACAAACGAACCCAGATCAGTATTTTGATGGTCCGGGTAGGTCCGTATCGTGATTTAGAACTTAGGCGTATGTCTGGAATTGCGAAGATGGCTGGCTCAGCAAGGGATTGCAAATGCGATCAAAAGGTCACATTTGTAGGGGACTAGAGTTTGCATTTGCGAACATTTCATCACAAATGTGATAATCGCAGAGGTGCCAAGACTTTGCAATTGCGAGGGATTTTTCGCATTTGTGGGTGTTCGCAATTGCAAACCCTAGGTTGCAATTATGACATCTGCAACTGGTCAAAATCTAAGTTAGACGGAATTTCTCTCATTCTTTTAAATTTTCAAACTTAGAAAACCTTAGAGTAGATTTTTCCAAGAACCCTTCTTCCCCAATTCTTTGGTAAGTGATTCTAACCTATTTTCTTTCAATCTTCCATTACACTTCATAATATTTCAACCTAAAATCTAGAATTTTTATGGTGGAAATCGGGGGCTTGGGTAGAATTAGGAATTTTTATAAAATTGGAATTTAAACCTCAAATTGAGGTCAGATTTTGAAACAAATTACCTAACCAGGCTCGGGAGTGAATGGGTAATAGGGTTCTCGTCCGAATTTTGTGTTTGGATCAAGCTGCCCGAGAATTGACTTTTTAATAATGATCTAAATTGAATCTTTTGCAATCGTGGGTAGTTCCTAATGCTTATTTTGAATAGGCTGGTTGATAATTTGCTAGATTTGGTTTGTTTGGAGGCTTGTTTGAAAGGCAACGTCGTGGTTGAGCTTTGATTTGATTTTTGGAGCGAGGTAAGTGTCGTCGTTAACCTTGACTTCATGGATTATGACTTGTTTGCCTATTTGCTACATGTTTAGATGTTGGGTAAAACGTATATGTGAGGCGACGAGTACTTATACATTATGGTTGGTTTAAAGCATGCGGGTGAGATTTGTTTCTTGTAATTTGTTGCTTTATTTGATCATGATATCCATGCTTAGGGTATATTAATTACTAAATTGATTATTCTTTCTGCATTTATGGACTATATATGATAATTGAGTATTGTTTCTGAAGTTGAGGTTGGTTTTGTGGAACCATTATTGACATAAAGTTGGTTCTTGTTTATTTCATATCCTTATTGTTATATAGTAAGGTAGAGTGTTAATGCACGAAGGGTGATTTCGTGCCATATTTGAGAGTTAATGCACGAAGGGTTATGTCGTGCCATATTTGAGAATTAATGCACAAAGGGTGATGTCGTGCCATATTTGAGAATTAATGCACGAAGGGTGATGCCATGCCATGTTTGAGAGTTAATGCATGTGATATCGTGACGTATCAATTGATTTATGATGAAAGTGAGAGTAAAAGTACGGAGGGATGCGGTGTTGTTACTGGTTAAAGGCTTCATGACTATTCTTGTTATCAATCCCTGCTGGGGTTATCATATTTTATACCCTTTGACACGTCCCCTCCCAACAGTACATTTTTAGCTTTTATTTATTATTATGTTGTATGTGTATTGTTATCTGTACAAGTTTATTTACGTGGGTGTCCTGTCATAGCATCATCACTACCTCATCGAGGTTAGGCTCGACACTTACGGAGTACATTGGGTTAGTTGTACATATACTACATTCTGTACTTCTTGTGCAGATTTTGGTACTGGTCCCAGATGTCCGTGAGACGATTCAGCTCGGATTATCATTTGGTTTGATAAGTTGGTATTTTACCAACTTATCTCGTCTTTAAGCTTAGATTTGTGCTATGTTTGACTAATAAAATCGTGTGCTTAATGTTGTTTACTTATATTTTATATGTTCTGTGTTATTTAGAAGTGATAATGAAGAAACTAAATGAAAAAGAGTTAAAAAAAAGTTGAAAAGAAGAAAATCTGAAAAATGGCCACAGATGTCTCAATTGCGGCATAAATATTGGAAATGCGAAGATAGCAGCAATCGCAATAGCGATTAAGAAACCACAAATGTAAAGTCAACCCAGTTAAGAGTGTTCGCAAATGCAAAGTCAAAAAAGATAGTCAACCTTCGCAAATGCAAAGACTTTATCGCAAATGCGAAATTCAACAGGAAAGTCATAGTTCGCAAATTCAAACATAGCTTCGCAAATGCGAAGATCGCGCTTCAGTTCTGAGTACTTCTATAATTTCATATTTTTTTTATCTCAAACCCTTTAATACACGACCTAACTTATTGGAAACACATCTTTGGCAGTCTTTGGATGTTTTTGACAGATCCTGACAAGACAACACAAGTTTTGGAGCCAGGGTTCTTGCACACACACTTGGGTCTTGATAATTTGAAGCTTTTGGTTGAAAATTTCTTACCCATTTATGTTCATTTCTTCATTTTCTTGATTTGTATTGTATATCTAAATGTGTAGTATTTTTTTCCAATACTTGAATCTTGTTTATGGGAATATTCATAATTAAAACGTGGATTTAATATCTTGATGTGAATATGTATTGAACGATATTAATTTATTATGAAAGGAGTTATTTTTTTAATTATTCTTGTTCTTTAATATTTTCAAAGGGGTTAGCGAAACCTAGGACTCACCCATTTATTTCGAATTAATTTTGGAAAAGATAATTTGGGGTTGGGAATGATTAATTAACATGAACTTGAGGCTTTAACCTTCACTTTATTGATTATATCTAGGGATAGGATTGAACTACTTATAGCCATATTCATGTGTGCTTAATCTCTTAATTGTTTTAGGGATAATTCAATTGAGATGTCTTGTTAGTCTTTGGAAGAATATAATATAGAATCATTACCCGAGGTTAATTAACATAAACTCGCTCATATTTGTAAAATCGTAAAATACATTGGATCGTTACTTGAGTGTAATCTCCAATGCATCCATGCTTGTAGCCATTGATCATTTTACTTACTTTCTAGGTTAGTTTACATTTTCGCATTCAGACATAAATATTTTTTCAAAACCTTTTTAAGTGTTTGGCTTAGCATAATAAGTGATAATTTTCTTACACGCCTAATCAGCTACATATTATTCTATGTGGGATTCGACCTCGACTCATAGTTGGATAAATTATATTGCATGCAACCGTGCCCATTTACTTTTTAGTAGTGGATTTGGCCGTCATCAAGACTCGAGGTAGATCTACTGGCGTCCGCAGACCTTGAAGTCTCCTTCCATTTTCCCCTATTTACTGTTCTTTTCATTTTAGACAATTGTGTTTATTTCAAACCCTATTTGTAGAAAATATAGAAGCTTGTGACTTGTGAACTTGTGATTCCAGATCCAGGTTGTACTTAGATATTATTGGTTTTATGTCATTCTGCATTCCATTTTTGTTATATTTCAGTTTAATTGATTTTACTTATTTGAATTGATTAAAATTGGCTTACAGATTCTCTAACGTTGGCTTGCCTAGCAAGTAAAATGTTAGGCGCCATCATGATCCCAAGATGGGAATTCCGGATTGTGACACTGGATGATGGAGAAGTTGGAACAAAAGAAATAAACGGCTCCTCATTCACCTAGAAAAGTCTCTTAACGGGTTGGAGTATATTCCATAAAGGCATTAGGAGGCCAATAGATAGACACACCCATATGAATATATGGGACACAAACTGGATTCCAAATATTAACAGCCTTCGCAATAGCATTTCAGGGCCATTAAATAAAAATGAGGAGAAGCTAACTATTAATGACATCTGGGATACAAAAGGGTGGAACTTGGAAAAAATTCCTTCGGCCTCTCCAATTTAATCACAAACAGTATAAATACACTTGATCGAGACTCCAAAAATACTCACCCATCTTACCCTTTTTAGAGTCTCAACCCCATTGGTATGTTCACAACATCCTCATCCTATAAGCTAATAGAAGACCACACCCCAAAGACACAATCTATTAAGTGGGTTTGGGAGCTACATTGCCGTAACAAAATTAAGTTTTTATTTGGAAGCTCTAGCATAAGAGGTTACCCACAAGAGGCTATCTTGCTAAAATTGGTATTAATATTGATCCAACAAGCCCAATATGTAAGGCCAACAATGAATCAATACACCACATTTTCTGGGAATGCCCCATATCTTGACAAGAGAACACAAGTTTTGGAGCTAGGGTTCTTGCACACACACTTGGGTCCTGATAATTTGAAGCTTTTGGTTGAAAATTTCTTACCCATTTATGTTCATTTTTTTATTTTCTTGCTTTGTATTGTATATCTAAGCGTGTAGTTTTTTTTTTTTGCAATACCTGAATCTTGTTTATGCGAATATTCGTATTTAAAGTGTGGATTTAATATCTTGTTGTGATTATGTATTGAACGATTTTTATTTATGATGAAGGGAGTTATTTCTTTAATTATTCTTGTTCTTTAATATTTCCAAAGGGATTAGCTAACCCTAGGACTCACCCATTTACTTCAAATTAATTTTGGGAAAGATAATTTGGGGTTCGAAAGGATTAATTAACAAGAACTTGAGTCTTTAACCCTCCCTTTATTGATTCTACCTAGGGATAGGATTGAACTACTTGTAGCCATATTCAGGTGTGCTTAATCTCTTAATTATTTTAGGGATAATTCAATTGAGATGTCTTGTTAGTCTTTGGAAGAATATAATATAGAATCATTACCCGAGGTTAATTAACATAAATTCGCTCATATTTGTAAAATCGTAAAATACATTGGATCGTTACTTGAGTGTAATCTCCAATGCATCCATGCTTGTAGCCATTGATCATTTTACTTACTTTCTAGGTTAGTTTACATTTTCGCATTCAGACATAAATATTTTTTCAAAACCTTTTTAAGTGTTTGGCTTAGCATAATAAGTGATAATTTTCTTACACGCCTAATTAGCTACATATTATTCTATGTGGGATTCGTCCTCGACTCATAGTTGGATAAATTATATTGCATGCAACCGTGCCCATTTACTTTTTAGTAGTGGATTTGGCCGTCATCAAGACTCGAGGTAGATCTACTGGCGTCCGCAGACCTTGAAGTCTCCTTCCATTTTCCCCTATTTACTGTTCTTTTCATTTTAGACAATTGTGTTTATTTCAAACCCTATTTGTAGAAAATATAGAAGCTTGTGACTTGTGAACTTGTGATTCCAGATCCGGGTTGTACTTAGATATTATTGGTTTTATGTCATTCTGCATTCCATTTTGGTTTTATTTTAGTTTAATTGATTTAACTTATTGGAATTGATTAAAATTGGCTTAAAGATTCTCTAACATTAGCTTGCCTAGCAAGTAAAATGTTAGGTGCCATCACGATCCCAAGATGGGAATTCCGGATTGTGACACTGGATGATGGAGAAGTTGGAACAAAAGAAATAAACGGCTCCTCATTCACATGAGTTAGATGGGATTTCTCTCATTCTTTCAAATTTTCAAACTTAGAAAACCCTATAGGCGAACAATCCTTCTTCCACATTTCATTTGCATAAGACCATTACTTAGTATGAGACCCATTTTATGGATCTAACCCGTCATGTTATTCTTCTGCTTTTTACTAAGAGAGAGAGGGTGAGGAGGTTTATTGAGGGACTCACTTACCCCGTCAAGATACAAATGGCCAAGGAGACAAGGGGTGAGATTTCTTTTCAGAAGGCTGGTAATGTCGCCAGGTCGATCGAGATGATTCTTACACAAGAGAGAGGGTAGGGGCAAGATAAGAGGCCTCGTCATTCCGGTGGGTTTAGTGGTGCCTCATCTGGAGTCAGGGGTACTTTTTGTAAAGGTCATCCTTCCAGGCCGTTTCATTCAGCGCTCCCGGCATCCCACAATGCATTAGGTGGTCGCGGCCCTCATATGTCTCATTTCGAACAACTAGCCTACAGTGTACCACAAACTCCTAATAGTGACACCTCCACTCCAGAGTTTTCAGGGTGGTTACTCAGGTCAACAAGATCAGTTTCATGATCAACAGTCACAGCAGCCGAGGTTGTATAATGCTTGTGCTGATCTGAGAGCATTACTAGATTTCTCCCTCGGGTACTGAGCAGCTCAGAACATTAGGATTCTCGTACCATAGTGTTGGTACCGGTCACTTCATCGCCTGCTCATCTAGCTTGAGGTAGGGTATAGGAATCAACAGGTATAGGTCAGTCTAGCAGAGGTCGAGGCCAGCCAGATTGGGCCCCTTTGCTAGATGCAGTTTAGAGTGGTAGAGCCCAACCCCAATGTTATGCTTTCCCAGCCAAGCCTGAGGCTGAGTCATCTAACGCTGTTATTATAGGTATTGTTCCGATTTTTCATAGAGATGCTTCAGTTCTAATTGATTCGGGCTCTACTTATTCCTATGTGTCATCCTATTTTGCTTCATATCTAGTTATGCATCGTGATTCTCTAAGCTCTCCTGTGTATGTGTCCACACCTTTGAGAGATTCTATTAATATAGATCGTGTCTATCGTTCGTGTGTGGTTACTATTGGGAGTCTTGAGACTAGCGTACATCTCATACTTCTCGATATGGTAGATTTTGTTGTTATCTTAAGTATGGATTTGTTTTCACCTTATCATGCTCTTTCGTTTATCATGCCACGAGGCTGACTTTTGCTTTGCCAGGTTTGCCTCGATTAGAGTGGAGAGGGACTCTTGGCCATTCTAGCAGCATGCTCTTATGTGAATGCTCGGCATATGGTCGAGAAGGGGTGTCTAGCTTATTTGGCTTATGTCCGCGATTCTAGTGCGGAGGTTTCTTCTTTGAATTCAGTACCAGTTGTTCGTGAGTTTCCAGAGATGTTTCTTGCAGCCTATCATCCGATAGAGATATTAACTTCTGTATTGATTTGGCTCTGGGCACTCCGCCTATTTCTATTCCGCCATACCATATGGCCCCGCCAGAGTTAAAATAATTTAAGGAGCAATTACAAGATTTGTTTGATAAGGGATTCATTAGACCTAGTGTCTCACCCTGGGTGCACTTGTGTTGTTTGTGAAGAAGAAAGATGAATTGATGAGGATGTGCATAGAATACCGACATTCGAACAATGTCACCATCAAGAACAAATATCCATTGTCGAGGATTAATGACCTATTTTATCAGCTTCAGGGTGCCAAGGTGTTTTCAAAGATTGATTTAAGTTATGTCTACCATCAGTTGAGGATTAGGGCATCCGATGTCCCTAAGACAACTTTTCGGACTCGGTATGGGTATTATAAGTTTCTAGTGATGTTATTTGGGCTGACAAATGCCCCACCAACATTTATAGACTTGATGAACGGGGTGTTCAAACCCTATTTGGATTCCTTCGTGATTGTGGTCATTGATGATATCTTGATCTACTCCCGTAGCCGAGAGGAGCATGAGTAGCATCTACAAATTGTACTTCAGACTCTGAGAGACAACTAGTTGTATTCTAAGTTTACAAAATGCGTGTTTTGCTTGGACTCAATCTCTTTTTTGGGGCACGTTGTATCGGCAGAGGGAATTTAGGTAGATCCTAAGAAGATTGAGGTTGTTCAGAACTGGTCTAGACCCACTTCAGCCACAGAGAGTCGGAGTTTCCTATGTTTGGCAGGTTATTAACATCAGTTGTGGAGGGGTTTTCATTTATAGCAGCCCCATTGACCAGGTTGATAGAAGGGTGCCCCATTTAAATGGTTAGATGAGTGTTAGGTGAGCTTTCAGAATCCAAAGACTACTTTGACTACGACGCTAGTATTGGTGTTGCCCACCGGTTCAGGATCTTATACGGTGTATTGTGATGCATCTCGTATTGGGCTTGGTACAGTAATGATGCAGGATGGCAGGATGATTGCATATGTGTCATAGCAGTTGAAGGTTCATGAGAAGAATTACCTTGTTCATGACTTGAAGTTGGCTGCCATTGTTCATGCGCTAAATATTTGGAGGCATTATTTTTATGGCCTGTCGTGCGAGGTATTCACAGATAATTGGAGATTGTAGTATTTGTTGAAACAAAATGATCTCAATTTGAGGCAGAGGAGGTGGTCGGAGCTGTTGAAAGACTATGATATCACCATCTTGTATCAACCCAGTATGACTAATATGGTGGCCGATGCCTTGAGTAGAAAGGAAGTGAGTACGGGCAGCCTTGCGTACATTCTAGTCGGTGAGAGAACACTTGCATCAGATGTTTAGTCTTTGTCCAATCAGCTATTGAGGTTGGATTTTTCAGATCCTAGTAGCTTGTACAATCGCTCGATCTTTCTTGTTTGAGCGCATTAGGGAGCGACAATATGATGAACCTCATTTGGTTGTCCTTAGGGACATAATGTGGCACTGTGATGCCAAGCAGGTTACTGTTGTAGATGAAAGAGTTTTGAGTATGCAAGGTCATACTTGTGTGCCTAATGTAGATGGACTTTGGGAGTTGATTATTGAAGAGGCCCACAGTTTCTGGTATTATATTCATCCGGGTACTACTAAGATGTATCAGGACTTGCGGCAGCATTATTGTTGAGAAGTATGAAGAAGGATATAGTTGCATATGTAGGTATATGTCTAAATTGTCAGCAAGTAAAGTATGAGCAACACAGATCTAGTGGTTTGCTTCAGAAGTTAGAGATTCCTGAGTGGAAGTAGTAACGTATCACAGTGGATTTTGTTGTTGGACTCCCATGAACTCAGATGAAGTTTGATACAGTTTGGGTGATTGTGGACAGGCTGACCAAGCTAGCCCATTTCATTCCTGTGGCAGTTACCTATTATTCAGAGTTGTTGGTTGAGATTTACATCTGTGATATCTTTCGTCTTCATGGTGTGTCTATGTCTATCATTTCTAATTGAGGTATGCGGTTCACCTCGCACTTGTGGAGGGCAGTACAGCATGAGTTGGGCATGCATGTTGAGTTGAGCACAATATTTCCTCCTCAGACGGACAGACACTCGGACTGTACTATTCATATATTGGAGGATATGTTCCACACTTGTGATATAGATTTTGGGGTTTCATGGGATTAGTTCTTGCCACTTGTGGAGTTGGCCTACAACAACAGCTACCAGTCGAGAATTCAGATGGCTCCCTTTGAGGCATTATACTAGAGGTGATGTTGATCTCTGTTTAGATTGTTCGAGCCGGGGGAGACTCGCTTATTGGGTACAGATTTGGTAAAGGATGCCTTGGATAAGGTCAAGATTATTCAGGATTGACTTCGTACAGCTCATTCCTGGCAGAAGAGTTATACCGAACGTAGAGTTCGTGATGCTGCATTCATGGTCGGAGAGAGGGTATTGCTCTAGGTTTCACCCATGAAGCGTGTGATGAGGTTCGAAAAGGAGGGCAAGTGGAGCCCTAGTTATATCGGACTTCTTGAGATTTTTCATAGTGTGGGTGAGATGGCTTACAAGCTCGCGTTGCCACCTAGTTTATCAGCAGTCCATCCATCATTCCATTTTTTCATGCTCCGGAAGTATCATGGTGATCCGTCCTATGTGTTAGATTTCAGCTCAGTCCAATTGGACAAGAATTTGACTTATGAAGAGGCGCCGGTGGCTATTCTAGCCCAATAGGTTCGTCAGTTGATATCAAAGAGTTATCCTTCAGTTCGAGTGCAGTGGAGAGGTCAGCCCATTGAGGCAGCTAGTTGGGAGTTCAAGTCGGATATGCGGAGTAGTTATCCACACCTTTTCACCAGTCCAAGTACTTTTCTATGTCCTTTCGAGAACGAACAATTATTTTAGATGTGGAGAATATGATGACCCGATAGGTCATATAGAGTTTTAAACCTTAAATCTGTGTTTTGAAGCCTTTGATAGCTTCTTCAAGACTTCCTCAATTTGCGTGTGCATACGAAAAGTATTTATGTTAAAAATTGATAAAATATGAAATTTTGCCTTAAAAATATATTTTAATTGACTTTAGTCAATATTTTTAACAAACGAACCCGGATCCGTATTTTGATGGTCGGGGTAGGTCCGTATCGTGATTTAGGACTTAGGCGTATGTCTGGAATTGCGAAGATGGCTGGCTCAGCAAGGTATTGCAAATGCGATCAAAATGTCACATTTGCCGGGGACTAGAGTTTGCATTTGCGAACATTTCATCACAAATGTGATAATCGCAGAGGTGCCAAGACTTTGCAATTGCGAGGGATTTTTCGCATTTGTGTGTGTTCGCAATTGCGATCCCTAGGTTGCAATTATGACATCTGCAACTGGTCAAAATCTAAGTTAGACGGAATTTCTCTCATTCTTTTAAATTTTCAAACTTAGAAAACCTTAGAGTAGATTTTTCCAACAACCCTTCTTTCCCAATTCTTTGATAAGTGATTCTAACCTATTTTCTTTCAATTTTCCATTACACTTCATAATATTTCAACCTAAAATCTAGAATTTTTATGGTGAAAATCGGGGGCTTTGGTAGAATTAGGAATTTTTGTAAAATTGGAATTTAAACCTCAAATTGAGGTCAGATTTTGAAACAAATTACCTAACCAGGCTCGGGAGTGAATGGGTAATAGGGTTCTCGTCCGAATTTTGTGTTTGGATCAAGCTGCTCGAGAGTTGACTTTTGTTGACTTTTTAATAATGATCTAAATTAAATCTTTTGCAATCTTGGGTAGTTCCTAATACTTATTTTGAATAGGCTGGTTGATAATTTGCTATATTTGGTTGGTTTGGAGGCTTGTTTGAAAGGCAACGCCGTGGTTGAGCTTTGATTTGATTTTTGGAGCGAGATAAGTGTCGTGGTTAACCTTGACTTGATGGATTATGACTTGTTTGCCTATTTGCTACATGTTTAGATGTTGGGTACAACGTATATGTGAGGCGACGAGTACTTATGCATTATGGTTGGTTTAAAGCATGTGGGTGAGACTTGTTTCTTGTAATTTGTTGCTTTATTTGATCATGATATCCATGCTTAGGGTATTTTAATTACTAAATTGATTGTTCTTTCTGCATTTATGGACTATATATGATAATTGAGTATTATTTCTGAAGTTGAGGTTGGTTTTGTGGAACCATTATTGACATAAAGTTCGTTCTTGTTTATTTCATCTCCTTATTGTTATACAGTAAGGTAGAGTGTTAATGCACAAAGGTTGATTTCGTGCCATATTTGAGAGTTAATGCACGAAGGGTGATGTCGTGCCATATTTGAGAATTAATGCACGAAGGGTGATGCCATGCCATATTTGAGAGTTAATGCATGTGATATCGTGTCGTATCTATTGATTTATGATGAAAGTGAGAGTAAAAGTACGGAGGGTGAAGCGGTGTTGTTACTGGTTAAAGGCTTCATGACTATTCTTGTTACCAATCCCTACTGGATTATCATATTTTATACCCTTTCGCATATCCTCTCCCAATAGTACATTTTTAGCTTTTATTTATTATTATGTTGTATGTCTATTGTTATCTGTACAAGTTTATTTACGTGGGTGTCCTGTCATAGCATCATCACTATCTCATCGAGGTTAGGCTCGACACTTACGGAGTACATTGGGTTAGTTGTACACATACTACATTCTGTACTTCTTGTGCAGATTTTGGTATGGGTCCCAGATGTTCGTGAGACGATTCAGCTCGGATTATCATTTGGTTTGATAAGTTGGTATTTTACCAACTTATCTCGTCTTTAAGCTTAGATTTGTGCTATGTTTGACTAATAAAATCGTGTGCTTAATGTTGTTTACTTATATTTTAAAGGTTCTATGTGATTTAGAAGTGATCATGAAGAAAATAAATTAAAAAGAGTTAAAAAAAGTTGAAAAGAAGAAAATCTGAAAAATGGCCTCAGATGTCTCAATTGCGGCATAAATATGGGAAATGCGAAGATAGCAGCAATCGAAATTGCGATTAAGAAACCACAAATGCAAAGTCAACCCAGTTAAGCAGTGTTCGCAAATGCAAAGTCAAAAATGATAGTCAACCTTCGCAAATGCAAAGTCTTTATCGCAAATGCGAAATTCAACAGGAAAGTCATAGTTCACAAATTTAAACATAGCTTCGCAAATGCGAAGATCTCGCTTCTGTTCTGGGTACTTCTATAATTTCATTTTTTTTATCTCAAACCCTTTAATACACGACCTAACTTATTGGAAACACATCTTTGGCAGTCTTTGGATGTTTTTGACAGATCCTGACAAGAGAACACAAGTTTTGGAGCCAGGGTTCTTGCACACACACTTGGGTCTTGATAATTTGAAGCTTTTGGTTGAGAATTTCTTACCCATTTATGTTCATTTCTTCATTTTCTTGATTTGTATTGTATATCTATGTGTGTAGTATTTTCTTCCAATACTTGAATCTTGTTTATGGGAATATTCATAATTAAAGCATGGATTTAATATCATGATGTGATTATGTATTGAACGATATTAATTTATTATGAAAGAAGTTATTTTTTTAATTATTCTTGTTCTTTAATATTTCTAAAGGGATTAGCGAAACCTAAGACTCACCCATTTACTTCAAATTTATTTTGGGAAAGATAATTTGGGGTTGGAAATGATTAATTAACATGAACTTGAGGCTTTAACCTTCACTTTATTGATTATACCTAGGGATAGGATTGAACTACTTGTAGCCATATTCAGGTGTGCTTAATCTCTTAATCGTTTTAGGAATAATTCAATTGAGATGTCTTGTTAGTATTTGGAAGAATATAATATAGAATCATTACCCGAGGTTAATTAATATAAACTCGCTCATATTTATAAAATCATTATATACATTGGATCGTTACTTGAGGGTAATCTTCAATGCATCCATGCTTGTAGCCATTGATAATTTCACTTTATTTCTAGGTTAGTTTACATTTTCGCATTTAGACATAAATATTTTCTCAAAATCTTAAGTGTTTGGCTTAGCATAATAAGTGATAATTTTCTTACACGCCTAATCAGCTACATATTATTCTATGTGGGATTCGACCTCGACTCATAGTTGGATAAATTATATTGCATGCAACCGTGCCCATTTACTTTTTAGTAGTGGATTTGGCCGTCATCAAGACTCGAGGTAGATCTACTGGCGTCCGCAGACCTTCAAGTCTCCTTCCATTTTCCCCTATTTACTGTTCTTTTCATTTTAGACAATTGTGTTTATTTCAAACCCTATTTGTAGAAAATATAGAAGCTTGTGACTTGTGAACTTGTGATTCCAGATCC
>MU769054.1:80361-92745 GCA_026770625.1 Nicotiana glauca
TAGTACATTCTTTTTTATGCTATAGATAAAAAAAAATTTCATTTCAGCAAATGAGTATTTTCTTTTCATGATACAAAAAGTATTTTTTTAATTTTAACAAAAAATTACTTTCTTTTCATGATGCAGAAAAAGTATTTTCTTTCATTTCATCAAAAAGAGTATTTTCTTTTCCTAATGTAGAAAAAGTATTTTCTATCATTTCAACAAAATGAGTATTTTCTTTTCATGATGTCGAAAAAGTATTTTCTTTTCATGAGGTAGAAAAAGTATTTTTTTTTATTTTAGTAAAATAAAATTTTATTTGCATTTTGTAGAAAGAGTACTTTTTTTTTCAACCGAAAAAAGAGTATTTATTTTTAGCTATGGAGCACAAATTTCAACGTTGTTTTTGCGTAATAAAGTAAATGCCATGACCTGATAGGTCATCTAAATTTTAAAGCATTAATGCTATGTTTCGAAGCCTCCAATAGCTCCTCTTAGCCTTTTTTGATTTGCGTGCGTAGTCCGTGTCTTTTCTCGGAAGGCTTTTATGTGAAAAAATTGATAAAATATGGATTTGTGCCTTAAAAGTCCATTTGAGTTGATTTTGATCAACATTTTGAACAAATAGCTCTGAATCCGTATTTTGACGGTCCCAGTAAGTCCGTATCGTGATTTGGGACTTGGGCGTCTACCCGAAATCGAATTCGGAGGTCCCTAGCTCGAGTTATCGCTATTTTGTCAAAAATTTGAAGTTTAAAGGTTTAAAGAATTTAAAGATTTGACAAAAGTTTGACTTTATTGATAACGGGTCCGAATTTTGATAACGGAGCTTGATATAGGTTCATTACTCTATTTATAACTAGTCTGCAAAATTTAGTGAATACGGAATTTGTTTGACGTGATTCGGACGTCCGGTTGTTAAAATAGAAATTCTTAAGTTTCATTTGATATGGTGTCCGATTCGTGGTTCTAGGTATTATTTTGGTGTTTTGATCGTGCGAGTGAGTTCGTATGATATTTTTGGACTTTTGTACATGTTTGGTTTGGAGCCCTGAGGGCTCGCGTGAGTTTCGAATAGGCTACAGAGTGAATTTGGAGTTAGAAAATAGCTGGTGCAAACCTATTTTTTGTGCAGGTCTCAGATCTGGCAATTGCAGGGTCTGGGTTCGCATTTGGGACATGGCAGTGTCACTGTCTGATTCGCATTCACTAGCTACTCTCTCTCATTTTTGAAGAGTAGTTCGGCACCATGGGTTCGCATTTGCGGAGTAGTGTGGGGAGGGAATGGTTCGCAATTGCGATCAAGGCGTCGGAATTGCAGAAGTCCCAAGTTCGCAATTGCGAAGAAAACCATCATATTTTTGATGGTAGCAGAGATGGGGGACCTTCGCAATTACGAAGGATTTCTCGCATTTACGGGGTTTGCAATTGCGAACCCCATGTTGCAATTGTGACATTTGAACCTAAACTTAATATGGAAAAAATAGGATTTTAGTTCAATCTTTCAAATATTCAACCTTTGTGTCACGGCCCAAAATTCCTACCGTCGGGACCGTGATGGCGCCTAATATTCCACTTACTAGGCAAGCCAACATTAGAGAATCACTAAGCCAACTCCTACACCTTTTAGTGATTAACAACAATTAAATCATAACAAGTTAAAAAGAGAGCAAAAATTCATAACAACCCTAATGTATATACACAACTACCCGAATTTGGAGTCACAATTCACGAAATTCTAAGATTTAACTATAAGAAACTGTCTGAAAGAAAGTACAACTATTTTCGAATTAAAAGAAACAGTAAAATCAAATAACTAGAAAGGGACTCTAGGGTCTGCAGACGCCGACAGATCTACCTTGGGTCTCCATAGAATAAAGCCAGCAACTAACCTCCGGATCAGCTTGGACTGGTACCAAAGTCTGCAAAGGAAGTGCAGAGTGCAGTATCAGTAAAACCGACCCCATGTACCAGTAAGTGTCTAGTCTAACTTCGGCGAGGTAGTGACGAGGCTAAGACAAGACACCTACAAATAATCTTGTATAGTATAATAATATATATACCGATAACAATAATAAAAGAAACAAGACAATTAATATTGGGAGGGGGACATGCTGAGGGGATCACAAGATAAAGGATCATAGCAGAAATAAGAACTTGATCAATCGATATTCTTTGAACAAATAGAAATAAGTAAACACAGTAAAGTAAAATTCACGTCATCAGCCTTCGTGCATTATCACTCACAAAATGGCACGACATCATCCTTCGTGCATTAACTCTCTCATAACATGGCACGACATCATCTTTCGTGCATTATCACTCACAAAATGGCACGGTATCACCCTTCGTGTATTAACACTCACAAAACATGGTACGACATCACCCTTCGTGCATTAACACTCTTTCTCACTAAAACAATGAACTATAACATCAGAGAGATAGAAATGACAATAACAATTTTTACTTCAACATTCGGTTCCCCAATACAAACCTAAAATTTTAGTCAATACTCAATTAATACGAAGATCCATAGACATGATAAAAATGACCAACATAATGAGTAACTAGTCTAAGCATGGTCAATATGATAAAAAAAACAACAACTACAATAATAATACCCACTCGCATGTTATGACTCGACAACAATGCATAGTTACTCGTCACATCACCTATACGTTGTACCCAACATCCAAACACATAGAAAATAGGAAAATAATGCCCAATCCCTCAGGCCAAGGTTAACAACAACACTTACCTCGCTCCAACAGCCAAACTCAAAGCTCAACCCTAACTTTTCCCTTCAAACAAGTCTCCGGAAAAATAGAATCTTGCAAATTACTAACCAAATGATCCAATTTGAGCCTTAGGAACTACCCATAATGATAAAGAATTCTATTTAGGCCATTTTTTAAAAAGTCAACACCCGGGCCCGCTTGGTCCAAACCTAAAATTAGGACCGAAACCTGATAACCCCTTAACCCCCAAGATTGGATATATAATTGGTTTTGGAATCTGACCTCAATTTGAGGTCTAAACCCCCAATTTTTCGAAATCCCTACTTTCTACCCAAAATCCATAGATTTTAGGTTGAAATCTTGTAAAAATATAGTGAAAGATTAAAAAAAAAAACTAGTTTAGAGTCACTTACCAATGATTTAGGGAAGAAATGTTCTTCGAAAAATCGCCTCTTGTGTTTTAGGTTTTGAAAATTTGAAGAATGGGAGAAAAATCCCATCTAAGTCATATTTACCCAACTGCAGATGTCGCAAATGCAACCTGGGCTTCGCAAATATGAAGCCCGGAAATGCGAAGGAACAATCTTAAATGCGAAGCCCTTCCCACCTCTTGTGCCTTTTAAATGTGAACTCTATTAGGACCGCAAATGCGAAGAATTCCTTGCCCAGACCCACATCGCAAATGCGAAGACTATTTCACAAATGCGATACTTGTGTGGCCCAACTTCCATTTGAATTTGTAATGTGAAGCTTGCCAATGTGAACCAATCAAAGGTCGCAAATGCGAACCAATAAGAGGTCGCAAATGCGATGCCTGATCTCTAAAATGCGAGATCAAAGGCCTGCAAAAAGATCAGATGCACCAGCAATTTTTCCAAGCCAAATTTCACTCCGTATCCTATCCAAAAATCACCCGAGCCCTCGGGGCTCTAAATCAAAAGTGCACACTAGTCTAAAAATATCATACGAACTTGCTCGCATGATCGAATTTCCAAAATAACACCTCGAACTATAAATTTAGCACCAAATCAAATGAAATTTTCAAGAAAACTTTGACTCATCTAATTTCTCAACCGGATGTTCGAATTACGTCAAACCAACTCTGTTGCTCACCAAATTTCACAAAAAATCATAAATGTGCTATTGGAACTATATCGGATTCTAAAACAAAAATAGGGACCCGTTATCCAAGAAGGAAAACATTGGTCAAACATTTCTAATGCATTTAGCCTTTAACTATCCAATTTCGACAAAGTCTAATATCTCGGGCTAGGGACATCTGATTTCGACTCCTGACAATACGGACCCACCAGAGTCGTCGAAAGATGAATCTGGGTTTGTTTACCAAAAATGTTGACCAAAGTCAACTCCGTTGAAGGTTTAGGCAAATTATTTTCTCATTTTAAACATTTTTTAACATAAACGTTTTTCGGAAAGACATTCGGACTGCACACAGAAGTTGATGAAGGCCTAAACACGATTTTTAAGGCTTCAGATCTTAGAATGAAGTTTCAAAACAAGAGATGACCGATCAGGTCATCACATTCTCCACCTCTAAAATAACTATCATCCTCGAATGGACATAGAAAAGTACTTGGACCGGTTAAAAGGTGGGGGCATCTACTCATGTCCAACTCGGACTTCCAAGTAGCTGCCTTCATGGGCTAACCTCTCCACCGCAATCGAACTAAGGGATAATTCTTAGATCTCAACTAACGAACCTGTCCGGCTAGAATAGTCACCGGCTTCTTATCGTAGTTTAAATCCTTGTCCAACTGGATGGTGCCGAAATCTAACACGTGGGATGGATTTTTGTGGTACTTCCGGAGCATGGATATGTGGAACACCGGATGAACTGCTTATAAACCAGGTGGCAACCCGAGCCTGTAGGCCACCTCTCCCACTCGTTCAAGAAACTCAAAAGGCCCGATATACCTAAGTCTCAATTTGCCCTTCTTTCTGAACCGCATCACACCCTTCATTGGTGACACTCGAAGAACACTCTCCCTCTGACCATGAATGTAATATCACGAACTCTGCGGTCGGCATAGCTCTTCTGTCTAGACTGAGCTATGCGGATTCGATCCTGAATAATCTTGAACTTATCCAAGGCATCCCATACTAACTTCGTACCCAACAACCGAGCATCCCCTGGCTTAAACCATCCGACTAGCAACCGAGACTACCATATAATAGTGATGATCCGGCCCGTCGTCACATGAGTTACCACCCCATTTTCCCCTTATTGTGTTTCTTCATGTTTCTATATCAGAATTAGAGTCGATCGGGTGTAATTGAATTGGTTCGGGTTGAAAATAAGGCACATAGCCTCTTAGAAGGGAGTTTGTTTCAAAAAAGACAACCGGAAGTTGACTATGTGGTTATAGGGCTCGGATATGAATTCTGGTTATTTGGTTAGCTTCGCGAGGTGATTTTTGACTTAGGAGTGCAATCGGAACTGAATTTTGAGGTCCAGTGTAGAAATAAGCTTGAATTGGCGAAGTCGAATTTTTGGTGAATTCCGGTTGATGGGTGAGATTTTGATCCGAGGGTCGGAATGGAATTCCGAGAGTTGTAGTAGCTTCGTTAGGTGAGTTTTGATATGTCTAGAAATTTTAAGGTCATTCGGACGTCGTTTGGTCGGGTTTTTGATCGAATATGAGTTTCGGAAGTTTTAAGAAAAATTAGGCTTGAATCCGTGGTAATTTGATGATTCTTGTGTTGTTGTGTGTGTTTTTATGGTTGGAACAAGTTTTTATGGTGTTTTGGAGTAGGTTGGTGGTCTTGGTTGGGGTCCCGGGGGCCTCTGGATAATTTCGAAAAGTTTAACGTGAATTTTGAAGTGTTGTAGCAGAACTGTTCTTAAAGTTTCTGGTATTTCCGCATCTGCGGAAATAGGACCGCAGGAGCGGATCCGTGGATGTGGCTCCGCAGATGTGGCTCTTTGATCACAAAAGCGGTCCTGGTGGAGGGGTGGCTTTACCGCAAAAGCGGAAGGATTTCGCAGGAGCGGACACCGCATAAGCGGTATTTGACCGCAGAAGCGGTCCTGGGTTATATAGTTGAGACCGCATAAGCGGTCAGGGTAACCACAGAAGCGGCTTCCGCAAAAGCGGTTTAAGATCGCAGAAGCAGTTGTGTGAGTTAAGTGAAGCCGCAGAAGCGGACCTAAGGCCGCAGAAGCGGTCCCGCAAAAGAGGTAGAGGGACCGGAGAAGCGAAAATGTCAGAGGGGTTAATGAAGTCAGTGTATTCGAATTCCAGAAGTGTAAAATCATTTTGGGGTTCGAACTAAGGAGATTTTTGGGTGATTTTGAAGAGGCTTCGAAGGAGAATCATCAGGTATGGATATTTGGACTTGGATTATGATATTATAGTGTAAAAACATGAATTAATCACTGAAAATTTAAGGAATCAACGGGTAAAAATGGAGGTTTTTGCTTGAAGCCTAAGAAAGAGTAAAGTGATGATTTGAGCGGCCAAATGGATTCCGATTCTTACGTATTTTATATGTACGGACTCGTGGCGAGACGAGGATTCCAGAAATGTAAATTTCATAATTTTTCAAGAAGTGGGCCCGGGGCTCGGGTTTTGCCAACTTCGTATTTTTGGGTGTTTTTCGAGTTATTTCGATTGGGTTATGTTCCATTGGCCTATTTTGATGTATACCTTATGGTTTTCATCATATTCTACGCTCGAGGAGGTAGATACGAGAGGGAAAGTCTTGGCGAGCTAGATTATCGACCGGCTAGAGGTGAGTAATACTTGTGAATGATATTCTGAGGGTTTAAAACCTCGAATTTGCATATCTTAGTGCTGTATTGAGGTGACTTGCACGCTGGACCTGAGCGTGGGGTAGAGAACCTTTGGGGATCGTGACTTGGTCCATCCCGGTTGTTGGTTTTTACCGCGTATTTGCAAATGATTTGTTGTTATCATTATGACTTGGGCTCATTGCCATACTTGGGGCTTATTGCCGATTGTTTGAACTCTTTATGAACTATCATCACTATTTCCCTCACTATATGAAATATTATTTCAACTCAGTCCGTGTGATTTACACTGTTTTATAAACTCAGCTATATTTTACTCAAACTTGGAGTTTTAACCGATATTTGAACTATTATTTGAGTTGAGTGTCATTGTTTTACTGATGCCCGAGGGGCTTTTTGACTATTTTTGGACTGATTGGGGCCGAGGGCCATATGTGAGGGCATGATGAGTGATGTGAGGAGGATTTCAGGCTTCGAGTAATTTGTGAGGTGGCTTTGAGGCCTCGAGTGTTATGTGAGGAGGCTTTCAGGCCTCGAGTGTATTGAGAGCAGGCTTTCAGGCCTTGAGTGTATTGAGAGCGGGCTTTCAGGCCTTGTGTTGATATTATTCAGGATTTCAGGCCTTATTGATAGCTCTTGGGCTGAAGGAGCCCCTCCGGAGTCTGCACACCTACAGTGAGCGCGGGGTACCCCTTTGATATGAACAGTGGTAACAATGACACTGTTGTATGTGTTTCGGTCAGGTAACAATGACTGACCAGTCAGGTAACAATGACTGACTAGTGGTAACAATGACACTGAAACACTTTGGTCAGGTAACAATGGCTGACCGGTCAGGTAACAATGGCTGACCTTATTTGTGTATTCTTGTTCAATTGATTTCTTTAAAGAGAATGTTGTTGCTATAATTTCATGGATTCTACTATCTCATTGGTTTACTGCTTAAGATAGCATTATTTGTGCCCGTTTTGGGAATTTGTACTTTCAGTTGTTATTCACTTTTATTACCAATGAGTTGGAAGTATTCATTTTACTCCCTGCACCATGTTTGCAGATCCAGGTTCTTTTCATCAGGCGGAGTAAGTCTAGTTGATTCGGAGTTTCCTCCCAGGAGTATTCTAGGTAGTTGCACGGCGTTCGTAGGCGAGGATTCTCCCTTCTATCTTTTCCTTTATTTTTGCATTTTCAGTATTAGACAGACTTATAGTAGGATGATATACTGTCTTAAGAGGCTTGTGGTCGTGACACCGGGTCCTAGTTGGGCTGTTTCGGTGTATTTTATAGATTTTTGTATTATATCTGTATTTCGAACTTTTATATGGGTAAGTATTGCTTTTATTTGTTTGGTTAAATTGGGGAAATTGCTATGAATGGTCGTGCTTGCCTAGTAGTGTGATGGGCGCCATCACGACCGGGTTGGGGTCGTGACAAGTTGGTATCAGAGCCTAGTTTACTTGGTCTTGCGAATCATGAGCCGGTTTAGTAGAGTCTCGTGGAACGATATGGGGACACCTGTATTTCTCCACGAGAGGTTGCAGAACCTTTAGGAAAACTTCAAATTTTTTAAATTCTTGTCGTGCGACTTTGTTGTTCCGAGAACTAAACTTCTGTATTCTATTCTCTTGCAGATGGCGAGAACTCGTGCTATCGGACGTGGAGGGCGACCACTATTTCCACCTACTAGAGGCCGTGGACGTGGTCGTGGTCAGGGTAGAGCAGCTGGGGCAGTGCCAGTTGACCTACCATTTGCCCCTATTCAGGATCAGCCTCCAGTTGCACAGGTTCCAATAGCACCTGCTCAGGCACCAGTTGTGCCTATTGTGATTCCGGGTCTTCAAGAGGCCCTAGCTCAGATTTTGTCAGTTTGCACTGGCCTGGCTCAGGCAGTCTCGGCCACTACTGCCGCGGCTACATCCCAGATTGGGGGTGGTCATCAGACCCCCGCAGCTCGCACTCCAGAGCAGGTAGTGCATGGTCTACAGAAACCAGAGGTGCCACCAGTTCAGCAGGTTGCCCCAGTCCAGCCAGTGGCCCCAGTGCAGCCGGTTACACCGGTTCAGGATGTTATGGTTCCAGTTATGCCAGATGATGAGCAGCGTTGTCTTGAGAGGTTTAGCAGGCTTTTACCTCCTACATTCAGTGGTATTCCGGGCGAGGATGCCTAGGGTTTTCTTGACAAATTTCAATGTATGCTTCGGACAGCAGGGATTTTAGAGTCCAGCGGGGTATCATTCACTACTTTTCAATTCCAGGGAGTAGCCTTCACTTGGTGGGAGGCATATGAGTGCCGTAGACCGACAGGTGCAACACCATTGTCGTGGCAGGAGTTCTTCACTATTTTTCTGGAGAAGTGGGTACCACGATCGCAGAGAGAGGATCTGCATAGGCAGTTTGAGTGGCTTCGTCAGGGGGATATGTCTGTGACGGAGTATGAGATGAGGTTCTCAGAGTTAACTCGATATTCTCCATGGATGGTTCCTACTGATCAGGAGAGGATCAGGCGATTCGTGGACGGACTTATTTATCCTATTCGTATTCTAATGACTCGAGAGAGAGTCCTGAGTCATTCCTTCGAGGATGCAGTGGATATTGTTCGCGACATTAAGACAGATTGTCGTTGGGAGCGCGAGGAGAGAGAGGCTAAGAGGCCTCGAGGGTCAGGTAGCTTCAGTGGTGCTCAGTCTAGAGGCCAGGGTCAGCAGAGCAGAGGTCGATCTTTCTAGCCTCCACAGCCAGCTCGTTCTGAGTACCGTGGTTCATCTTCTGGTTGGGGTTATCAGGGCTCTTAGCAGAGCCAGCCATCTCTTAGTGCACTTCCAGCGTAGAGTTCGTCTCGTGCCCCGTCTGCTCAGGGTTCCTCCTGATCGAGTGCGTCAGCCAGTCACTCTGATGCGCGGGGTTCCCTTCAATCCCATTCCCCAGCACCTGGGAGTTGTTATGATTGCGGGGAGTTTGGGCATTTGTGGAGGCAGTGTCCTCGCGCCACGGCCGTCAGTCTCAGTAGAGGGGTCACCCCTCATCTTCCGGTCCATCTTTTTTAGCACCCGCCCCACCAGCTAGGGGTGAGGGTCAAACATCTAGGGGTCGCCCTTGATGAGGAGGCCAATCAGGTGGTCATGCTCATTTCTATGCTCTTCAGGGCCGTTTAGATGCTGTTGCTTCGGATGCTGTTATTACAGGTATTATTTCAGTCTGTCACCGAGATGCCTCAGTCTTGTTTGATCCAGTTTCCACTTATTCCTATGTATCTTCATACTTTGCTCATCATTTGGGTACGACCCGAGGGTGTCTTGCATTGCTTGTGCATGTATCTACCCCAGTGGGCGATACTATTATTGTGGACCATGTGTATCAGTCCTGTCTTGTTACTATTAGGGGTCTGGAGACCCGAGTTGATTTACTGCTATTGATTATGGTTGATTTTGATGTTATTCTGGGCATGGATTGGCTATCTCCGTGTCACGCTATTCTGGACTGTCATGCCAAGATAGTCACATTGGCTATGCCGGGTATCCCAAGGATCGAGTGGCACGGTATGACTGATTATGTACCCAGCAGGGTAATTTCTTTCTTAAAGGCCCAGCGGATGGTTGGGAAGGGATATTTATCATATTTGGCATTTGTGTGAGATATTGGAGCTGAGACTCCCAGCCTCGATTCTGTTCCCGTTGTGAGGGATTTTCCGGATGTGTTTCCATCGGACCTGCCGGGCATGCTGCCGGACAGGGATATTGACTTTGGTATCGATTTGGTGCCAGGCACTCAGCCCATCTCTATTCCTCCTTATTGTATGGCACCATCTGAGTTGAAGGAGTTGAATGAGCAGCTTCAGGAACTTCTAGATAAGGGGTTTATTTGTCCTAGTGTGTCCCCGTGGGGTGTACTGGTGTTATTTGTTAAAAAGGAAGATGGCCTTATGAGGATGTGTATTGATTACAGGCAATTAAACAAGGTAACAGTGAAGAATAAGTATCCACTACCGTGCATTGATGATTTATTTGATCAGCTCCAGGGAGCGATAGTGTTTTCGAAGATTGATCTTCGTTCAGGCTATCACCGGCAAAAGATTAGAGGTTCTGATATTATGAAGACTGCCTTCAGTACGAGATATGGACATTACGAGTTTCTAGTTATGTCTTTTGGGCTGACTAATACCCCAACCGCGTTCATGCACTTGATCAACAGTGTGTTTCGGCCATATCTGGATTCCTTTGTGATTGTGTTTATTGATGACATCCTGGTGTACTCTCGTAGCGAGAAGGAGCATGCTCAGAATTTGAGAGTAATATTACAGCGGTTGAGGGAGGAGAAGCTTTATGCAAAGTTCTCCAAGTGTGAGTTCTGGCTTGAGTCTGTGGCTTTTCTAGGACACGTGGTGTCCAGTGATGGTATACAGGTGGATCCGAAGAAGATAGAGGCGGTGCAGTGTTGGCCCAGACCGACCTCAACCACTGAGATCTGTAGTTTCCTTAGGTTGGTAGAATACTATCGCTGGTTTGTTCAGGGATTTTCTTCTATTGCATCACCCTTGACCAAGTTGACTCAGAAGGGTGCTCCAATTGTGAGGTCCGAGGACTGAGAGGAGAGCTTCCAAAAGATCAAGACAGCATTGACCACATCTCCAGTTTTGATATTGCCAGCAGCTTCAAGTTCTTATACCGTGTATTGTGATGCCTCGAGAGTTGGCATAGGATGTATGCTGATGCAGGAGGGTAGAGTTATTGCATATGATTCTCGTTAGCTGAAGCCCCATGAGAAGAACTACCCTGTGCACGATTTGGAGTTAGCAGCTATAGTTCATGCTCTGAAGATTTGGAGGCACTACTTATATGGTGTTTCTTGTAAGGTGTATACAGACCATCGCAGCCTTCAGCACCTGTTCAAACAGAAAGATCTTAACTTGAGACAGCGGAGGTGGCTTGAGTTGCTTAAGGATTATGATATCACCATATTGTATCATCCGGGAAGGCAAATGTAGTGGTCGATGCTTTGAGCCGAAAGGCGGTTAGTATTGGCAGCCTGGCGTATATTCCAGTTGGGGAGAGGCCCTTTACAGTTGATGTTCAGGCGCTGGCCAATCGGTTAGTGACGTTGGATATTTCAGAGCCCAGCAGGGTGTTGGCTTACGTCGTTTCTCCGTCTTCCTTATATGATCGCATTCGTGAGTGCCAGTATGATTATCCACACTTGCTTTTCCTTAAGGACAGAGTTCAGCATGATGATGCCAGGGATGTTACTATTGATAGTGATGGTCTGTTGAGGATGTAGGGCCGGATTTGCGTGCCCAATGTAGATGGACTTCGAGAGTTGATACTAGAGGAGGCTCACAGCTCGCGGTACTCCATCCATCCGGGTGCCGCGAAGATGTACCAGGACTTGAGACAGCATTACTGGTACAGGAGGATGAAGAAGGAAATTGTGAGTTATGTAGCCCGATGTCTCAACTGTCAGTAGGTTAAGTACGAGCATCAGAGACTCGGCAGTGTTCTTCAGCGTATGGTTATTCTTGAGTAGAAATAGGAGCGGATTACTATGGATTTTGTGAGTGGTCACCCTCGGACTTCGAGGAAGTTTGATTCAGTTTGGGTGATTGTTGATCGGCTGAACAAATCCGCACACTTCATTCCAGTATAAACTACATATTCATCGGAGCGGTTGGCAGGGATCTTTATGTGGGATATTGTCAGGTTGCATGGAGTTCCAGTGTCTATTATCTCGGATAGAGGTACACAGTTCACTTCTCAGTTCTGGAGGGTATTTCAGTGGGAGTTGGGTACGCAGGTGGAGTTGAGCATAACATTCCATCCTCAGACGGATGGACAGTCTGAGCGCACTATTCAGATTTTGGAGGATATGTTGCGTGCATGTGTTATTGATTTTGGAGGTTCATGG